>JAOBRG010386448.1:0-10843 GCA_027574985.1 Umimayanthus nakama | reverse complement strand
TGCTTTGCTTTTAGCGAACCAAATAGCACCATTTTGTTTGTAGAACAACGAAAAACGAACAACAACTTCTCAGACAGCATTACTTCCGCTCGCGCCATCTTTAGCTGTTGTCATGGCAAGTACCAAAATCCGAACGATTTCTGAGCGCTTCCGAAAACACATTTAAAACCACATTTTGCTTATTTTCTAGACATTTTTGAACAAAGGAGTGAGAAATTCGTTTTTGTCAGCCAATTTTGCGTTAATTTCCAAAAAGTGACTTTGGCCACTGGAGTACCCCTTTAATTGCAAGTGGTAAATGTGTGTAACTAGTTGTCGTTCACATCTTGGTGATGATAAATTGACAAGGTTGGCTAAGTAGCCCTATTTCCATTAGTGTGTCCTAAGTTTTAGTTTTTCGTGCTTAGAAGTTTGCTTTTGCGTAGGTCAGAACTAGCTTTTTTAAATGCAACGTTAGACCTAAACTTTATGAGTAAAGAACACCGATTTTGGCCGCAAAGTGTCTAATTAGGCCTAGTTTAGACATTGTGGTTTCACCGCACCGAACTCAATGCCATTTGGCGCGGTGTTTGGCACGGTCAAAGCATGGTTACGATTTAAGCTTGGTTCACACTAGCAATGGATACGGAAGCGGAGACGGAGACGGAAGCACGAAGCTCCATATAAACTCTGTAAAGCAGAGACGGGACAGGAGAAAAGGAACCCTTCCGTTCTCTTTTGCTCCGTCTCCGTTTTATATAGTTCGTGCTTCCGTCTCCGTCTCCGCTTTCCTCCACGTCTCCGGCTTTAGACAGTGCTCACAACTGATTATCTTTTGACTGAGTTCGGCGGTTCTTGCTTTTACCGTACCGCACGCTCAGGTTTATCGCGCCAAGTTCTTGCACAGTGCTTAGTCACTGTGCTAAATTTGACATCGAGCTTTCAACATGTTTTCACCACGCCAAATAGAAATATTTGAGTTCTGTGCGGTGAAAGCAGAATGTCTAAACTAGGCGGCCTGAGAACGACTTAAAAAATATGAGATGGTCGGTAGATTTGCGAAATATATTGGTAAGCATGGCAGCAGCTTTGTAAGCACGTGACTACTTTAATTTGAGGCTAATTGCTACTTACTTTTTTCATTTAAGAGCGAGCTTTTGGCGATTAGGACGTTATTAAAACCTGAAAATTCTTTTTACTTGTTGCTCCCCCTTAAAGGGGAATTGACAACGCAAGGAGTCAAAAATAGCCACCCCCCCCCCCCACTCCAGAGAAGAACAATGGCGATTTCCCGAAAGATCCACGGCCAAAGACCGTTTTCATAAAAGTCAAGTAACATTAATCAAGAACTACCCCTAAACGAACCTCTGATTAATAAGTCAACAGTTCAAGAAGCCTTGTTCAAACATTTACTACTTTGATGTCTGAATAAATCGTTGGGAAAGAATAAAATGTTGCGTTAAATAATCTTAATCATCGGCTTTTGTAGAACCAGAAAAGGGTGTTGTATTATTTCTAAGGCTTACCAAAGATAAAACTTTTTTGTTGGTAAGTGAATGTGAAGCAATTTCTTGTATCTTTCTACGGATCAACTTGTTGTTGTTAAACTGATTTTATAAACATATTCTCCCCGACCTGTGTCTTTGTAGGCTGCTATGATGGCAAAGTGTACTTTCTGGAGCGTAGGACTGGGTCCATTGCCTGGTCCTTTATCACAGGGGGACCAGTAAAGAGCTCTCCGTGCGTGGACACTAACACTGGCTTAGTCTGGATCGGGTCACATGATCGCCATCTATATGCCTTGGATCCTTCCAAGAAGCAGTGCGCATGTGCCGTAGACTGCCAGAGTGGTTCTTGCTTCAGTTCGCCAGTTGTAAGTTTCGAGCCCGCGCACCTCGTGTATGCGGCAACACTCGGGGGACGGTTGCTGGCCGTGGATCCTCATTTAGGATCAGTCACGTGGTCTCACCAGTTCCCCAAGCCTGTGTTTGCATCCCCAGAAGTGACCCCAGATGGCGTTTTATGCGCATGTGCGGATGCTGCAGTTTACTGTCTGGATGTCACAGGGAGAACACTATGGACATTTACCGCCCAGCAACCAATATTTAGCTCTCCGGTCTACTACCATACCAACTCAGTTTCGGGCTGTGTTTTAGTTGGCTGCCATGACAGTAACTTGTACTGCTTGACGTTAAATGGTGAATTGAAGTGGTCATTTACTGCTGATTCGCAGATTTACTCCACTCCGTTTGTCGCTTCCCTGCCTTGTACTGATGCGGCCGAGACCCGTAATACAGACAACAACACCTTGGTCCCAGGTCCTCTAGTGTTTGTGTTTTCCACCCTCGGCACAATGTATGTACTTGAACTGTTGAGTGGGTTGGTGGCGAGTCGACCAGCCTCGTTTCCAGGTGAGGTTTTTTCCTCGCCTGTAGTGTTCTCCAACCAAGTTCTAGTCGGATGCAGGGATGATTATCTGTACTGTATAGAGCTTCTTCGGACGGGCAAAAAGTGATCGTGGGCAAGATGGTCGGAGATTCAATCTATTGTCCTTAGAGATGCGGAGATAACTTTAAAGGCAAGAAGGAGAATGTTGTATCCAGTTCAGTAAGCCAGTGTTGTTGAAAGAGAACTGAATTACTGTGACAAAACTTGGGTAAAATATAGCTTAGCACCAATGCAAGTCATTTATTCTTGTTTTTGTTGTTGTTGTTGTTGATGATGATGATGATGATGATTATTATTATTGTGACGATTGTGGTGATGATTAGCTGCAAACAACTCAGCTCTTGTTGCCTTGGTGCAAGCCAAGACCAAAGTCAAATGTTTAACAACTTTTTAATATGAGTGCGTGTTGTGGTTCTGAGATGGTAGGTAATCAACGAAATGCGTAGCGCCGAGTTGGCTAAAAACAACTCATACCATTTAGTGTAAACCTATTTATGCTGTTAGCGGCATGGCAAATTGTAAAAGTATGTACTATGCAAATAAAATACCGTTGTCGAAATATCGAACTGGTGCTAATGGAACAGTTTTTTATTAAATTGCATTGAATTCTGATCGCTCAAATACCTCGGAAATTAAGTAACGTTTCGGCACCACTTGGCGCAATCAGTTTTCAAATAAAATACAGCAACACGGTGTGTGAACTGATAACCGAGACTGAAAGACCAAAACAGAACGCTAGAAACGCAATATCTGACGTTGAAAATTTAAAAGGCAGTAACTTTCGACCGCTCGAACCGGACATTTTTTTTATTTCCTTTAAATTGCTGCACTGAAAAAGGTTTTTTTATTTGCTCCAATTTGTTGTCGAGATTATACGGCGAGAGTCCGCGAGCCTCGAAAACCTTTAAATCACGGTTTCGCAACCCTGAACTTGGGTTAGTTTTGTGGCGGACGTATTAAACAAAAACAAACAATTTTTACCAGCATCAGCTACATCCTCCTTACTCACAAAAACGGTAAAACTAAATAATTTACTTCAAAATCGTTAATAAAATCGCAGTTTGGGGGGTTTTTCTCACCCAGACGATCAAGTGGAACACTAGAAAAATCGCGTTTTCCGAATTCTGACTTAATTTGAGCTTGTTACTTATTTTTCTTAAAAGAGGTGTAGAAATGTGAAAAAAAACATTTGTGGGCACTCAAACATACACTAAAATACAAGCAGCGTAATGTTGCCAGTTTTTGATTTTCGGCAACTTGGTCTCTACGATATTTTCTGTGTAAATAATGCTTGCGATTTTGATTATTTTGAACTTTTCTAAGCAAATAGACATTTACTGGGATTATATCAAGGATGCTCAAAGGCATGTCTGTAAAACTTACCGTAGAATATCGAAGCCTTTTTAAAAGTTTTACAGCCCAAACAGCTAGTTGCTCTACACTCCATAGTCTGCACTCGCGTACCCACGGTCATGTACGTATTTGCCAAGTGATTTAGCACAAATCATCGAAGAGGAAACATTGTTTAAGCCGCAAACAGACAGCAGATTAGCATGCTCAGTTCTTCGTTTCAATTACTTTGAGTTCGTTCTTGGTTAGTTGAACCAACAGTAGTTCAAACAGTGGCGGATGCATTGGGGGGGGAGGGGGGAAAGGAGCTGGGTGATTTTTTTTTTTTTACAAAAGCGAAGTTTACTAGCAAAAAATTCGCCTCAAAATGCTGGTAATATTGCAAACCTGACGTTAGGCACGCTGTCTGCGTCAGAAACGGAAAGAGCACGTGAAAGTTTGTAAATACCGAAAATTTGGGGTTTTAAAATTGAAAAATGCAACTTTAGTGAGGTTTTTAAAAACGAAAATTACTCCAAAAATTAAAAGCGAATATATGGGAATTTGCACGGGGTGGAGGCTGAGAGGGCATCGCATTCCCTGCCAACGCAAAACTCCGTTAAGTTTTCTGTTAAATTTCCAGTTTTTAAAAACTTTACCAGTGCCACTAACTTTTACCTGCTCTTTCCATTTAGGACTCATGCAGAGTTCTAACGTCAGGTTTTCAGTTGCCTCAAGAAGCGTGAAAGGGTCATGTCCCTTTTAGAGACTCAAATTTTCAAAATTTCTGGGGGGAGGCATGCCCCTGGACCCTCTTAAAAAGTTCGCACCTTCGGTGCTTGTTGGTGCCCATCCCTTTTGAAAATCCTGGATCCGCCCCTGACAAACGACACTGGACAATGACAGTACAACAGCGCAATGTTTGTTTAGTTGCGGCTCTTTTGTACAAACACCCATATAGCAAGTCTTATGCACAGAGCAAAGCATCTCCATATCCTACGTTTACAAGTACAGTAAGAACCGTTTTTGAACAAACATACTTAGGTCTTTGAACTTTCAAAGTTATGTAAAAGACTTCTAAATTGAAATCGTTAGACTTTAAAATTAGTGGCAACTTACTTTCTGACTGATACACGCTTTTTTTATAAGAACAAACTTTATAAAAACAACTAGACTGAGATTTGCCCGAAAATTAAGAACAAGCTAAGAACAATTACCAGGCTGAAATTTTGATCAGACAAATTTAATAAACTTAAATCCATGTACACAGATCGAAATGATACTTGTATATAAAGACTTGTTGGATCGAATTAGCTTGTTGGAAAAGTTTTAAGCAAGCTTGTGATGTTCGCGGATGTTACCACTGGCAGTTTCAAGTTTTTCGCATATCGCTGGATGAAACAACAGCAAAAACGTGCTTCTTAGCGCCTTTATATTATTCCGGGCAACTAATCCATTGTTTGGAAATATCAAAAATTATGAACAGTTTAAAAACAATTCGCCAAAAATTTAACAACAGTCCAGCCTCGGCCGAAAACTCTAAATTGCCTGATAATCAAGATTTCCTGTACTAGGCTGTAGTTACCACAAACGAGCGATTTGTCATTAGGAGAGACCACTCAAACTTTAAGATAAGTTGTTGGAAGAAGTCCAACAAATTAACTGTAAAAATGTCCTTCCTGGTACAAATGATGTCAATCTCATGTTTGTTGCTTTCTATATAATTGAGACTGATTTTCCTTCTCATCGATAGTCTCGTTCCCGGCTTTAAGGAAACTTACTAAAAATGAAATTAAACTACAGGCTAAACCTTGGATAACTAAAGCTCTAAGGACCTTAATTGCTCTGAAAAATACATTGAATAAGAAACATCTAAAATCAAAGAGCATTTCTTATTTTCATAAATAATAATCATTTTATAGAAATACGCTAAAACATTTAATACTCATCAGTAAAAAATCACATTTTTCAGCTAATCAGAATAACATAAAAGAAACATGGAAAGACATTTTAAAAGCAGCTGATGACACTTATACAATCACCTGTCTCTGTTCCCACAACCATAGAGATTAGTAATAAGAATTAACAAATACCCCAGAAATTGCTAGTGCTTTTAACAACTACTTTAGAGAAATTGGCTCAAATGTTGCTAATGTTGTACCAAATCCAAATATTCCTTTTGGAAATTATCTCAATGCTCCCCTTAGCAGGTTTATGATATATATCCAGCTACTGCTGGTGAAATTGAAACAGAATTAAATAACATTAACTCCTCCAAATCTGTTTGTCCCCATAGTAAACCATTAATCTGTTAAAGACACTGAGGTCATTACTATCTAAACCATTAGCTTATCTCTTCAACTGTTCCGTCCTGTCAGGTGTTGTACCTGACAAGCTTAACACTTAAACTAGCAGGGGGGGGGTCGTTGAACCCTTCCCCGCCCCCCTCGGTGTTTTGGTCTTAAATTTTTGACCAAATACCAAACACTTTTGCATAGCTGTTCTTAGATAATGAACACATCTTTTGACACTAACTAAGTGACGTCAGCATTGATGACGTCATCATACTAACTGACCGAAATCAGAGTTTGCTGTCAAACTTTCGATTTTTGGAATAGAAATGATTACAAACTCGTAGTTATTCATATTTTTCTACTTATTTTGTACTTTTGGCATTCATAATTTGGTTTTCTAGCTATTTCCAATAAAGTTTCTTAGTTTTAAGCAAAATCTTAAAAACCAAAAATTCAAGAATGGCAGCCATTTTTGTATCTGTTGCCATGGCAACATTGATGATTGTTACTCTGCAAATTAATTAATGGGTCATACACTAATTGCATGCAATAGGGCATGTGCATATTTTTAATCGTTTCAAAAATCTTTGGAGGCGCTCAATGACCTCCCCCCCTTGCCTGTATATGAGCGGCAAAGTAGCCTGCCAAGTTGGTAGGGTGATTCCAATATTTAAGAAAGATCCTAGAACTCTATGACTGAACATCGATAATTTAGCGTGACGTTTCTCGTGGTAGATATCGATTTGTGACGCTTCCCCAAGTGGTTCCTTTGCATTTGTGCGTATTTATATGTTTGATCTTGCTATTCCCTAAGCTACTTTGTAGTTTCATTTGCTTTGTTAGAAGTGTTGTAATATAACTTTACGCCAATAACAAAGAAGTTGAAAAAAATAAGATAAAAATGAAGTTTAGTTATGACGTTGTAAACGACGTCATTATTGTAATATAATCATACAAAATGGCGCCGAATGACGTCATGCTGGTATTACGCCAAAATATGTTAAATATTTAAATATTTGGGTATTTTTTTGTTTCTAAGTTACTGAGTCCATATTGGTTAGAATTCCTAAAACAAGTAATTAAGTACAGATTTAAGCCTCCCCCAATTTATTTTGCTTATTTTAGGTGGGTCGTCTTTCACTATGAGAACGGAAGATCTCATTGGACAAAAACACAATATAGCTAGCCCAACCTTAATTCGGTGGATGAACCTACAGTAGCAAATTGTTTTTAAAAACGTGTAAGTTGTTGTTCCTGTTCATCTAACCAAAGGGAAAAAAGCATTCGTAAAGATCAGCTTTACTGGTTTACATTAGTTCAGCTGCCTTGGACCGTTAAAAATTCCGATAATAAATCTCGGGGCCTAATTTTGGTCAAAGGGCCTTTTCGCCAATTTTTCTTGTATTGGTGGTTAATATTCTGGGAGGGCTTATACATGGACAAATATTTGCGTTTTGCAAACTTTTTATTTCTTGTTCAAGCAACCGTAAATTTTTTAGATTTTCTGCTCAGAACCTTCTTTATAATTATTACTTCTTTTTCTCTTTTTTATTCCAAATATAACGGGGGGAAGGGGGATAGATATTGAAGGAGTTTTCCTTTTCAAAAGTGGGTTTCTAAAATCATAAGCGTTCCGGAGCTTGTACACGGCGGGACTTATTATCGGAATTTTATGATACTTACAGAGAGGTAAGAATGTACCTAGTTACATTCCGCCTTCCAACAGTGATATTCAGACCTTGATAAGAAATATAAAGAATATGGCAAAGTGTACTTTCTGGAGCATGGGACTGGGTCCATTGCCTGGTCCTTTAGCACAGGGGGACCAATGAAAAGCTCTCCGTGCGTGGACACTCACACGATCAGCCACATGATCACCATCTTGCGCATGTGCTGTAGATTGCCAGAGTGCTTCTTGTTTTAAAAGATCCATTCCCCCTTTGGGGCAATAACTTAAGTCATTACTCGGTCAGAGATTGGCTCATTAATTTAATAAAAACAATGCGTTTTATTTAGCCCCCGCAAAAGAATGGATCGAGCAAAAATTTGAATCAGCAAAATGGTCTATTCGCCGGTTGTAAGCCTTGAGCCGCAAGCCTTGTGTATACATACATGTGGCAACACTTGGGAGGTGGTCGCTGGCTTATTCACGGCTGAGCACGTATGCGAACAAATACGATATAAGAAAAACGCGTTTGACTTTAAACATCACAAGGAACCCAAGTGCTTCTGTAACAATTACTGAGTGATCTTCCAACTTCTCAGTGCTTCAATAACCCGATACACGCAAAGCTAAAGTATGAACCAAGTTTTTCAGAAAGTTCCAAATTTATAAACAAGAATATCGCGAAAACTGAAAACTATTTGCAGCGCAATTATCCCTGCGCTATACAGACGTCATAAGTTAGTGAGGAAATTTAAAAGTTGTTTAAATTTAAAGTGTCTCTCAAGGGCCACTGCAGTTAATCAATGGTACTATCATTTCCTTAACAACGGTTCTGCGCACGGTTGAGTTTTCAGTACACACAAGTTTGCCTCTCAGTCTCAATTCCCCGACAGATTTGGATAGTCCACCCTCTGGAGTTAAACTCGAGAATGACGTCCGAGAAAGCACCTAAGCTCCCTCCCCAGTTCTTATGGGAAAAAGAACTAGAGCGAATAACTTGGTATAAAAATGATCTCGAGAAAGGAGGATGGCAAACAGTCAGAAGTTCACCCGAAGCCACATATTACATCAAGAAGTTCGCATTGGATGACCCAGTTCCGCTAAAAGTGCTGTATGTGTGGGAGCTGCCCATGTCTGGAAGTGTTCTGTACGATGCTTATTGTAACATTGAAGAGAGAAGAAAATGGGATTCAGCACTTTCCATTGAACTTCTGGGAAAAACTCCTGAGGGAGGTCAAGTTCTTTATGTGCCTTTCAATAATATGCCGCGGCCATTTTGGGGTCGAGAATGGGTGTTGTGTCAGGGGGATAAAAAGTTACAGGAAAAGAATGCATGGCTGGTGAATGTGCGCGACGCTACACATCCCTCAAAACCAGTTCGTGATGATGTTGTGAGAGTGCGTAATGGAGGAAACTTTTTCTACATCACTGTTAACGAGAGCCACCCACATGAGGCGTGCACAGCTTTCGGTTTGACAGCCAATGATTATCAGTTTAGATACCTTCCAAACTTTCTCAAATGGTCGCCGCGATTTTGGGGAAACAAAATTGTTGACGAGTTTGAGAAAGTTCGTAAAGGCCTCATAAAAGCGTACGCAGACAAGTGATCTTGTTAGCTGACCTTCGCTTTTGGTTATTTTTGACTTGTATAATGAAGGTATTGATCGACCAAACTCCCTGACATCGAGACTTGCTTGACTGATCTTTCTTGTAGAACTAGAAGAGTGTGCCATTAACTTCTTCCCCAAGGCTGTTGTGAAATCGGCTGAAGTCACGAAAATGAATGATGGTCATTAAATTTGATTCAGTTTTGGAAGACGAAAATGTACACCGTTTAGAGACTTTTTAAAGATTATATTTTGTAAAGCATTTTATAAACACTCAAGAGACATAAAGTAAAAAAATATGGTCTTTTGTATGGCCTGATGAATCAAGTAGCGAATAGCTAAATATACAGCAATAACAACATAGACCTCGACTTACGGTTCAAACCCGCATTTGAACCTTATAACCCGCTGACCCGCCGCGACTCATTAAAAAACCAACTTTGTAACCAAAATGAACGTTTCATAAGTTGTTTTTTGTAAGAAAAAAAAATTGCAAGACCAGCCTTTTTTTGTTAAATATTTTTTAAATTAGTTTCTCGCTCGGCACTCGCATGCTAACCTGCTGAAAAACAATTCCAGTCGCGCCGTAACTATCGAACGACAAGCAAACTGGAGACGAGCTCTTGCATCAATTTGCAATTACTACGTAACATGTGACACCTCAATGAGCACAAGATTTTGCCATTTTAGATAATATATTTTTCGGTGGGTGATTTTCAGGTCCCCCTAGAAATCTCGCTTAATCAGCATAAACACGACCAACATCTGTAGCCTAAAGAGTTTGGGGTTATGCAACAAAGTGTAACACAGTCGGAGTCACAAGTATACCCTGACCTCTTCGATAATTGACACTACAAATAGAGTATATTAGACCATAACATATCATCGAAAAACGTACGTGTTTCAATTGATGATTAATTTCCTCTGATTTGAATCTCAATATTTACGAGAACACAAAAGATCATACAGCGAATCTAGTGTTGTACAGGAGACAACGTTAATACATTTAATACGATTTATTATGATTTTAGGTTTGATCACTTGGTAGTCTTTGCAGGGCAAATATCATTATTTCATTGAATTCGGCTTTTTTTGCTTACATCAAAATATGGCTGATACCAACTCAACTTCACGGTTCGGAAGTGCTGCACACCATTGTCCACGGGCTTGCCCATGATGTCACCAAAAGCACCAACAGATCTCAGATCTATTGATTTTATCAGAAATATATTGCAGCTTCCACCAAATCATTGTCACAATTACTTTAGCTTACAAAATCCGGTCTAGATAGAAAGAATTGGCATCCTTCCTCTTACATCATACTATGATGTAATGTCAAGAGTACAGCGCGTAATCGATTCATCACTCTTGGAATATTACATTAAAATCAGGACACTCCTTCGATATATTGTCATTTTGTTTGTATCGGTCTCGAAGACGAAGACCAGCTGCAAGGAAATCTCACTATCGAATTTCAACTTCAAGGTGAGTTGACTTAAAATATTGAATAGATAGATAGA
>JAOBRG010386447.1:0-25218 GCA_027574985.1 Umimayanthus nakama | reverse complement strand
GCGTTTCCATATGTCGGCGATGAGTCGCCGACCGGTCGCCGATCGCGATCGCCGACTGATTTTATGATATGGAAACCGGGCTTTAATGGAGAACAACTTCAGAATAATCGAGGCTTAAATTGTACAAAAACTTAAGAACAGCGAGGCTCGGCCACAATTTACTGGTTCTTATAAAAAAAGCGTGTAGAACGCCAAAACGACATGAGAGGTATCCAGTCTTCATTCGTAATTGCTTCAAAAAATTTTAATCCTTGTAAGCCTATTCCGGCAGTTCTCACCTGTACCATCGCTACTTAAAAGATCTTATTACCTTGCAAAACAAAATAAAATGTGAAAACAAAGAAAACTTCCATGAACTGCGTTTCCAAAATTGTACGCCAGTTGTATACAAACGTCAAATGTCAGAGTAAAAATATCGAACAAGAAGTGTAATGAAACTGGCTCTTGGATCACAACAATGGATTAAAAACAAGTCCGAATGTTTCTATGATCGTTGGAGTAATGTCAATGAACGAGCTTGAAATTTTGTTTGGCAGTTATCGATCATTACTTAACCAGGTTAGTTATAAAATACAACTGTAAATAAAACTAGAATCTGACTTCACTTTCACCAAGCGTAAAATGATCAGTCGAACTTAACAGAGCACAGAGGCAGCCTATAAAATATAACCCCGCACTATACTGTTTACTACAGTCCACAACATCACATAAAAGTCGCTGCTAGTTTTTGCTCTGTTTTTGGATCTTTTAGAAAGTTCTTTGTGGGTTTATTTGAAAATGTATAAAACCAGTAACATTTGAGAAAGTAAGGGTGAACGTCAGCCCAACATAAAGCCTTTGCAGCTGCCTCTATAGAATAAGTAATCAAGTAAGATTTAAGGCGTTAATTTGGAGGCTATACCTTGCCAAGAGTGATCCATAATTCTCATAAAAGACTAACTAACCATTTCATTTCGTGTGTGTTTGTCGAGGGGGAAGGAGAGTTTGAGGAAGAACGGGTGTACGGGAATAAGAGTTAAACTAAATCGGTGCAGTTAAAAACTAACCGACAAAAAAGATCTGTGTGTAAATTCTCTTCCAAACAAACTCCCTTCCGACTCGAATATCAAATACTCGTCCACCGTTACGAACGTCAGATAAAAAAAAACTTGTTATAGCACGTGTATGCAAACGGGTGAAACTGGTCACGACCTTTTTGCGTGTTGTTAGGGGTTTTCGACCAACAATGTTGCGTCCGTTTGCATTGACCTAAAAGTTTGACCGGTTTCAAACTGCAGCAAGTGCCAACAAGTGCAAACACTGCTGTGGTTCCATGCTAACGGACCCAACATGTTTGGCGTAGCAATGTTGTGTCCGTTTGCATGGGCCTTTATTTGAATAGTTCACGACAAAAGTAGAATTTTTAATACGACTTTCTCCGATGCAGATCTATTAAGTGTAAACAAGCCGTGACTTGAGATCATTGAGAGCGAACAAAAATAATATTAATATTAATAGAATGTAATAACAAGAGTTAAAACATTTCTATTGCGCAGAATTCACAAAAAAAGATCGCCTGTGTATTACAATATACATGTATAGAGCTTTACTAAATGGATTGGAATTCATAACATAATTATTTCCATGAAAATTTACATCAGCTATACAGAGGAAGTCTGTATCAACGAATAAAATAATAGCCTAATGGCTAGTAATTATCTAATAAAGATTAAACAGTCTAAGTCATAATAGTTCATACGTAATTACAATGAATCAATTTGAACTTAATAATAACAATAATAACATTAATAATAAAGAAAATACTATCGAATGGGATCTCAGTGAAAAAATATAATTTTAATAAGGCAGTACACGATAATGCCAAGAACTGGAGTGACTGATGAGGTGTACCTGTGTCTGTTCTAAACGAATGGTGGTCACTCACTTTAAAGCTGGTTATAAGTAGTAAATTTAGTTCATTTGAGCAAAATAAAGTTAAGAAATTTATGCAAGTTTTAAAAGATAAACACGTAGTTTCATATTTTAAAGATTTACACATTAAGTTTGTTATAGCCCCAGTTGACAAAGCTGGTAATAATATTATTTTTGTTTATAAGTACTTCTACATATACATAAAGACTGATGGACGAACTTGGTATTGACTCAAACGGCAATGCTAATGGTACTTATGTGGCACAACACGATACACCTGATGAAGTAACAAAGAAACACAAGAAACTGTGGAAAATGAGTTCAAGATCAAGTTAACCGATGAAGAAGAAAAACTGCCACAGATGTACTGAAGATTTTGTAGAATAAAAAAATAAGAACATTCGAAACTCGTTTTCTAATAATAATAACAATATTAACAACAATAACAGTAATAATAACAATAATGATAACAATAATAAAATGCGCTTCATACTTTTGTTATTCCATTTTGTAGTATAAAACAACAAAAACATTAGTCGTAACTCGAGTTTTCTTCGTAACGTATTCCTTTATATTAGATTACGGAGCCTAAGAATGTCACTTCAATATACGGAAATGATAATGCCGTCAAACAAACATTCTCCCCAGATTTAATAGAGTTTTAAAATATTGTTTGTTTGGACGTTTTAACAGGAGCGTGTCGGTGACTTCGCTCGGGTTGCTTTTCCTTCAGTGTCACAGTATGCTTTCGTTATGAAAGATATCTTGCGACAAATGAGTTGGCGCAGAATCGGATTGATAGCATCCGCTGATCCAGAGGGCTCAATATTCGTAAAAACAATCAGGACTTTCGTTAAACCTGAAAAACTCTACATTACAAGTATTGTGTGGATGCAAAATGATGAAGATGTTGAAAAATACATGGAAGATTTTCGCCCACTGCTTCAGAGTAAAGTCGATGCCATTTTGGTTCATTGCAACACCGCTGTTAGCAGCAAAATATTTAAATTATTCCAAGTTACCGCTAATACAAACATCACATGGATGGTTACAGAGGGAACCCTTGATGTTCGAGGTCAAGCTACACACAAACTTCCATTGGGACTACTTAAGATCAAATACAAAGACAAAGGTCAGCTTCATGGAGATTTGTTTTTTGACGCTCTGTATCTGTTTAATTCAGCAATCCAAAAAAGCTTTGGAGACCTGTGTTCTGCTGACATAAGGCAACAGTGTCGGTTAGCAACAGAGGGTTACAGCTTCCGCGAGATGCAGGATTACACACGTAGGTAAGTTCTTTACTTATCGTAAACGATCGAATCGATGCCCATTAAAAACCTCGTATCTAACAGATGCCCTCGTCAAATTGTGTTTTTGAGATAGACGTCTCTTTCTATTAAACGCCCAAACCTAAATGGGGCGTTAGTTAGGTATTATTTCAAACTAGGGGTAACCAAAAGCTAGCCAAGTGCTGTCGAGCAAGATCGTCACAATCTTTAGTTTAAGGTCATTCCCCCCTTTTGCAGTGCGCAGCTCTTAATGTTCCTTGACAAATACTATACAGGTGAACTAAAAGTTGGTAAAAGTAATCGGAAAATATGAAACTTGTTCGATTTAAGACAACTTTTGTAAAACTCGCCCCAAGCTCTCCTCGGAAAATGAGCGATAAACGTCCATTTATGCGATACTCTTCACAACATCTCCTAAACAAGCGTGGTGATCCCCTAGTTTTTCTACCAATTTGAGTTACGACCATACAACTCCATGTTCAGTAGAAAATTCTGAGAGTTAGAAAATGCGATAAAATTGAAAAGTATTGGCATGAATTGTATGTTATTCTGGATTTGGTAACCAAAGCAACAGTTTTCACTTGAAAGAAACTCTGATACCATAAATACGTTTTTGCATAAACACCCAAAGCAAATGTTCTGATATCCAGGATTGTTTGTTACTTCAGTTTTCGTATGTTTCCGATTTCTAAACATTTGATGGTAGTAGTACAGTAACGTCGCACTACTTTCAATAACAAAAGTATAGCCCCGGAGGGGTGGACTTCTGCCCCCGCTATCTCTTAAGGTAATGTGGGGATCCCCCTTTTTATTTCTTTTCTAGGGTTTACATACATTAAATTATTCATGGACAAAGTTTTACCAAAATCTGAGTGCCGGTTCTATTTGGATGGAATGATCTTTACTGTTCCCCTTTATTTTGGAGGATACCTTTTGTTCTTTGTTGCGTCTTTTTTTGTATCCCGGAGGGGGGGGGGATGGTACTTTCATACATAAGCTATACGGGGACGTGCTGCCCTTCAGGGTGTGAGTTTTCGACCGTCCGCTCAAAAATAGGTTTTCAAATTCAAAGATTTTCGAAATTGTTGACAAACATATGAGTGGAGTTTGATCTGAAAATCATAAACAGGGTATCATTTTTTTCAAGGTTTTCACGAACCTTTTATCAGAAACAGGGTCAAGGTTTCAAGGTTTCAAAGTCCACTTGCACTTTAAATCTTTACCGTATTCAATTAAATAAGTTTTGCCCTTGTTTGTTTCGGCTATTTCTAATTCTTTGATGTACGCCAAAGTGGGCTCATAGTCTTTGTTTTTGGCCAAAGAGGGCCCGACATGTTTGTATGTCTTTGATCGTGAAGTTCAGAGAACAACCGCTTCGTTGTCGTCTGCAAACCAGCGCACAATACCATAAGGTTTGTTTCCCGAACAGTTTTTCCAAATCAGGGATCATTCCTCTCTGCAAAGAACTCGGATACAGATACATACGTACATTTGACAACTGACAAAATGTAGTCAATGTTTCCTGTGCAGTCCAGTGACAAACTCAAGAACCTAAATTATTGAACAACAAGGCTGTCAGAGACATAAATCGGCTTCGAACCCAGGGCTATAGATGCTTGAGGGATGAAAGGAACTAATCCACAAAAATCGAGAAATTTTTCGCCATTGAGGTACAACACATTAGGGAATTTGTTGAGAACATTTCGTTGTCTCGCGAACCAACCTCACCACAATTTCACAAGTTTTCAGTGACGCGAGCATGTGGAAAGAGTATGACATGTGGGGTGCTCCAGCAAAAAACTGTTCCATAGCAATATTTTAAACTTTAAGAGCTTTTTTTCACTCTATTTGCTAACTGTTCCAGCAATTAGGTGGACTATCAAAAGTGATATTGTTTAGTTAAACTGTATTGATCACAGATAGTTTTGTTGACATTCCTAGGCGTATGTACATGAAATGGAAGGCGTTGCTAAAGAAGCGTAAAACTGCTCTTTGTAACACCTCTCTCCAACAGCCGCCTCTTGTCTATTTATCGCACTTCCCTCTTCCCCCTTTAAGTCACCAAAATTAAACAAACACCCAGGGTGTTAAGTAGATTGTTCGCGGTATATTTTACGTTAACTCAAGTTTTCGCATACTTGTCTTTAACCAAACTATCAATTACATTTTAGTTCCTACATTAAAGACAGACACCTCTGTTTTATTCTGAGTGATCGAAAATAGAAAACACACCTTTCTCTACCAAAACTTATGCCCTACTCGCGCTGTTATCGAAAGCAGATTATTTTTTCAGTTTACTGTGTTTTGGAATTAGAAATAAGCTTCTTTTGAAGGAACGTACCGTAAAACCGACTTAGAAGACTTAACGAACATCCAAAGGTTCATTAAAAAGCATGGTAAAGTGACTTGAAACTGTAAAAAATTTGTTAGAGTGCATGGCATTTGGCACCCTGAGAAATATATGTCAGTAGTTACAAACAATAAAGCATATTTTACAAGAAAACTGTAAAACACAACTTCAAACGCATCGCACAAAGTTTGCGATAATTTTTGGCGTTCTATTTTACAAGCCAAGTTAAAATTTAAAAACAAAAGTGATACTGAGATTTCTGCTATTTCCCTAGACTTACAATTTCAATGCAAATTCACCTTTCTTAGGTATTTGGCCAAAATTAACGTTAAAGGGAGAAGCAGTATCTTCGATATGGAAAATCTTTATACGAGACCAGCAACAACCTACGAAATTTGGAGTTTAGAAGGAATACCTGGTTCTCAAACAAAACAATGGATCGATATTGGCCAGTGGGGATACTCGGGACTCGCCATAGATTCTTTCATCACCCCAGGAGGACAGCTCATTCGGCCTCCCGTTAAACCGCCCAAACCAACTCTTAAGATACCTGTTAACCTGTATAGGCCTTGGGTTATAGAGGAGGATAGCTATAATGGCGAGGTTTGTCTACGAGGTGGTCTATTTTGCTATAGATACGTCAATAAAACAAATTCTTCACTAAAGACTAAGACTAAAAGGTGTTGTTACGGGGTAAGTATAGACGTGCTTAAAGTTCTGAAGCAGGAACTAAAGTTTGAAACCGAAATCTACTTTAATGGTGATGGTAGATATGGAGTTTACAATCAAGAGACCGGAGAATGGAATGGAATGGTAAGAGAATTGGTAGACGATCATGCCGACATGGTGATAGACTTGAGCCTGAGCGAGGTGAGGGAAAGAGCAATCGACTTTGCACATCCATTCTTTCCAATTGGCCTCAACATCCTGGTGAAGAAGGTCATGGATGGTGAAAAAGGTAATTCTAATGGACACATTTCGTTTCCAAAGTTTCAGAATGTGGCGACGGTGTTGATAATCATCTCACGACTTTGTTGAAAACAGTCTCAGTATAACTGTAGTCGCTTTGTCTCGTTCAGTTTTCTCACAACTTGCAAAATGACATAAAGTACTTCATAATTCACATAAAACTTTTCCGTTTTGGAGATCCTCAAGTTCAAAGTAACAATATAGCTGTTTCGCAAATGGTTGTCTGACTCATTGTAGATGGGCAGTGCAGTTAGCTGTTTGGATCGATAAGGTAAGGGCCTTATGAATAAGTACGTAAATTTCACCAACAATTTTGCATTCATATCACTTCAGCTTCAAAACTGAAGTCTGCTTTTTCTTTACTAACAGCCTTTTCTTCAGAAAATAACAAACAAGGAAGCTGTTTACTATATGGTACGCAAAAAGACGGTGTTTTATGTTAAAAACTTGGAGATTGTCCAAATGCAGTGCTTTGGTTATACATGTTCCAATGGACCAGGAACACCTTTTGTAAATCACTTGAAAGGAATTTTTCCCTCAGTGCGATTGCGATTAGTTCTGTTTTTACCCAGATCATAGCGGTGAAACTGCCGATTTGCTTTATTTTTATTGTTAACCCTAGAAGGCATAAGGGGGGTCAATTTAACCCACCTCGATTTTTTTGGCTTAAAATTTTTGAATTTTGACCGATTTTAAAACGCTTTGGCACAACTGTTCTTTGTTTGTTAACAAATCTTTTAACTTTATTTATATAAGTGACGTAAAACCTAATGACATCATCATAACAAGCAACGCAACTCGTGTGTTGCGTACAAAAGTGGAGTTTTTCGCTAAAAATGCAACTATTATCGCCATGATACTGCCAACTTCACTTTATTTCCTACAATTTTGTACATTCCAATCGCCAAACCATGTTTTCTCACCATTTTCAGTGTTCAATTCGAAAATCTAAAAATTCCAAAATCCAAGATGGCGGACACATTGACGTCATTTAGTTTGTTTTGGTTGCCATGAAAACCAATTAAACACCACGTGGTTTCGATTAATTGAAACTAATATATAAGTTCTTTATATAAACCAAATATCAAGTTAATCGGATGAAAGGTGTCAAATATCGACGAGGTGGGGGGATCAGATTGACCCCCTTATGCCTTCATATATCTATTTTTAACTTATGCCTTCTAGGATTAAATCTGATTAAAGAAACTGGCCTTGCCCAAATCCATTTGATCAATAGGATTCGTGAATCCACGGAAACAAAATGTTTCATGCGAGGTCGGAATAAAATTTGGGTAATACCCGCGGAGCCAGAACTCTTTTTTGAACCGTTCCTCTTACCATATTATTCCACGAAGTGACTATAGTCCATGTATTACTTAACAATTAGTCACCTCAGCCTCTGTGAATATCGGCGACATTTTCAACAATCACCAGTGCAATTTTAATGAATAATTATAGTGCTATACAGTATGATATATATAATATATATACACTTCTAAACATTAAGGGGAGTCAGTATTTTTCAGACATCAAGTGGGACTCATATCTTCGGCCGTTCACGTGGACACTGTGGGGGAGTCTGATACTAGTGTGTAACACGATTATTTTTATCGTCTGGGGCCTGGATCGGTTTAGTCCTAATGGCAGCTATGCAAATGGCACAACAGACAATTTTACGCTGCTCGGTAAGTTTGTCGAATAGTA
Source organism: Umimayanthus nakama (assembly GCA_027574985.1). Classification (NCBI taxonomy): domain Eukaryota; kingdom Metazoa; phylum Cnidaria; class Anthozoa; order Zoantharia; family Parazoanthidae; genus Umimayanthus; species Umimayanthus nakama. The sequence continues at coordinate 16,995 of JAOBRG010386447.1, read as the reverse complement.
GAACGACACTAAGCATTAGCTAAGTACTACAAAAGCTATCTGCTAAGTTGAACAAAAAAGGCCTCATTTTTTTGTTAAAACACCAAACAACAAATCATTATAACTTTGGTTTGTCTGCTCCAAATTTGACTGATGCGCCATTTTTTGAAGGGCAGGAATTTTCAAAATGTTTCTTTTAAGACTAACAATTTTTTTTCTAAACAATTACACTTAGCTCAAAAGCAGTTGTAACGTTGGACTAAAACTGTTTTTGATAGTCTTTTTCGGTCATTTCAATTCAACTTGTTTCACCTTCGGAAAACAGGTAACTTAAATTATTAGGAGACACGTTTGATGCTACCTGGATATCGCGCTGTCTAAAGCCCATCACACACTAGCCGATTTTTTTTCGGGATACGTCCGATTCTTTACCGCCGAAAAAAAAATCGGCTATTGTGGGATGCTTCCCGATAAGCCGATAAAATCGATTTTGTCGGGGGAAGTTTCAACATGTTTGGTTTCGGATGTCCTGACGGGTCTTGTCGGCTAGTGTGTGGTTGTTCCCGACAAGTTGTCGGCGACAAATGTGTGCTGAAACCAATGGGAAAGGGTTATTTCTATCACGTGATATCTACTGCCAGAATCCAACATGATGGAACAGCGAACAATGTGTTAACTCGACAAAACATCGGCGACAAAAAAACAGCTAGTGTGCGATGAACCAAGACACCAAGCAGATTCGTCTCCAACAAAAAATCGGGAGTCTCTCGACAAAAAATCGGCTAGTGTGGGATGGGCTTTGAATAGATACTCAAAGAGCTGAGAGACTGATCAGTCGGAGAGGGCCTAGGCTCCTTATGACGGCACCGCGCATTGCCGAGAGTCTCGTTTTGGAAAATTCATTCAGATAAAAGTTTTCCAATGAGCTTATCTCAAAGTTTTCAGAGAGAGAGTGTCAAAAGTTTGTAGTTAACAACAGCAAAAACAAGTATTTTGTATTAGTTAAAACCCCCTTTTGCCAGTCATTTAACCGGTTAAAGGCCAATTTAGTTTTTTTTCTTACTCCGACACCTACTTGAAAATTGCCATAGTTTTGTTCTGTATCGTTAAAATAGCAGCTGGATACGATGAAATGATGTTTTATAGTTTATAGTTTATAGGGCCTCCAAAAAGTGGGAAATTGTTATTGATAACTATTACTATTAGCTGTCGAAAAAAAATGATCGGTTACAAGTGTGAAAACCCCCCGTGTTTCCCAAAAGATCGATAACAAATTGTCAAATATCTAGCTTTCGGCAACGAAAAAGTTATCATTTCAAAAGGAAAATACATTTGTTATCGATAACTAACATTTCTTAATAGTTATCGAGGTGTGGAGGCCCTAATACCACGTTCATAATTACTATATTTTAAAACTTGATTCGACTTTAAAATGTTGCTACTATAACGTGTTCATAGATTTTTACGGGTTCTGAATTGAGCGTTTCAATGCCTTAACGATAAAATAAGAGATTTATAAAGTTTTTAAGGCAGTTTGAGTATTGCAACTGTCAAATAAAATTTCAAGTATGATTAACTGAAACCTGTTAAACGATTAGTGTGAATGTGGCTTTAGTTACACTTCGATCATAGTGCATGGACGCGATTTGGGGTACAACTATCAAATACCCCGCACTTGGCATTTTGTTCTGACAAGTCTGTCCACACGTCAACTTAACAAATACGCGTGGTTACAGCAGACTCTGAGTTTAGGTTAATTTTGCTTTTTGTTTAGATTTGGGTTTGGGTTAGCATTAAAGTAGCCATTCTTTAATTAAGGACAAATTCGAAAAAAGCAACTCAAATTAAAGAATAGATGCGTAGCCACTCTCCTAGGAGTTTATTCGATAGTAACTCCCGATTTGGAATGATGAATTAAAACGCATTGAGATTTCTGATTGCTTATATGAAACAATTGCCTATTATCACTTAAACTATGGGTATAAACGTTGGCAGTTTATGGTTTGGTGAACAATAAGACTTATTAAAACCTTTACTTGTTACGGTACCTCATACAACGTATTCTATTTACGGTAGATTCGATGTCATACATGTGGGGTATGACATTTGGAAAGGACGTTGGAATTGGGGATCTACCCTTGAGTCCTAGCTCAAAAATTGTGTCAATGAGTTTTGCCTTCCTTGCACTTGTCTTTGTAAATCACTACGCCGCGAATCTTATGGCCTCTCTACTACACGAGGAAACCATTCTACCTATCACTGGCATCCGGGATGAACAGGTCAGTTTGTTGTGGGTCACAAAAAAGGTTCCTTTTATCCAGCGTCTAAAAAATTAACATAAAACGGATTCAAGCTTAATCTAAAATAAAGTACAAGACAAGTTGATTGATTTGCCAAGAAAAGGAAACAACAATTTTAGTTAACTCTCCACAATATAGAGGTTGTCAATTTCGCGTGGTTCGCGGGTAAAATGTCGCGGGTAATTTTTTTCTTTCCTTTTTATAGCGGAGTACCATGAAATGAGGGGTCTAATTGAAAATTAATAGCTGGGGTTCCGAGCATATTGTCATAGCAACTAGAGATATGACCTGATATGCAATCATCAAAAATACAGAAGTAAATATAACGAGAACGGGGTCCTTCTGGGTTAACTAGGTTGTCTAGATTGCTGCTGGTAAAATGTCGCGGGTAAAGTAGAGTTAAATGACTCTTGAAAATGTTCATCTACCATTTACGTGGATGGAATAAAACTAAAAAGAGTCAGAAAAATCATAACAGTGCAAGCGATCAGTTAGCTTGTGGTTATGTAAGGCCTGGTTTGGGATTGATCTTTAATTGGTTTAAAAGACTGTATCAATCTTGTTTGTTTAAAAGTACATCAGTTACACTACCTTGCATTTTTAGGGATCGGCTGTTTATCGAGTTCGCCTTGAGTTTGAGTTAAGATCGAGTTACCACAGGGTTCACTAGAAATAAAATAACGATATTGGCAAAGTGTTAAAATATTAAATATCGATACCTTTTCTCGAAATAAAAAAAAACGACCAAAAAAACCAACAACCAAAAAAACAAAAAAAAATTATCGAAGTTTGTTGCTATTTTCCCACCAAACCTGCGTTGCTTTATATGTAGCCAAGCAGACTTTGAAATCGAAGTTTTTGACAAAAGCCAAATCAGTGTACTCTTTAATAAGTTGTCCAACCTTAAACCTGTTTTCCTTTAGTGTCTTTTTGTAAGACTGATATTTGTAAAAAGCGTTTAAGAACAATGAGGCTCGGCAAAAATTTACTGATTCTTATACAAAAAGCGTGTAAAGCAAGTAACTGCCATCGTTTTTTACTTGAATGGAGAACAAAGAAACTAATTTATATCTCCCTCTTACATCGTCCTAAAAGAGGATATATTTTCCCTAAAATTAGTGTACCGGTATTCACGTGAAAAGGGGGGTTACTTGATATCTTCCATTTTACTTTCGATTGCGATCTACCATTAAGATCAATCGCACAAAAAAATTAGATGCTTTTCTACTACGATAAAAATGAACCCAAGCATAGACATAAATAACTTGGGTGTGATTTTTGTATACTTTCTAGCTTAGAGATCCGTCTTTGTATCCGCCAAGTGGTTTTCGTTTGGGGATAGCGGTCGGCTCAGGGGAGGAAGCGTACTTCAAGAACCACAAAGACAGACTTTTCAGGAAGATCCACAACATCAGTATGTCTGTGCACTTGGTGGATGGGTTTGACCAGGGCATAAAGTCCTTGAAGAACAAGTAAGCCAATAATTGAAGAGGTCAGCGCAAAAACGGCCAAACTGACAATCCTCTGTGCCTTTTCAAAATACTGGGAAATTTCTAGGTAGGGATTTTACAGAGTCTCCTGGGCAATTTGATTAATTTGTTGTACAAACCGGTTTTACAGTTACTTTTCTCTCTATAATGAAGAGCGGAGAATTTTTTTTAACCGCCCAAAAAATACAGGCATTTTTCGCCATATTAGAATGAGGTTCTCTCGCAAATTAAAACAACGTCTTGGACTACAAAGCTGCTGTCTTGGCAAAAATAATGCGAGTCCGATGGCTACTATAGCTTTTGCAGCAAAGTGGAGAATGGTCTGGTCTCCTCTTTACTTCTCGAATGCTCCGAAACTCGTTAACTGTTTTATAAAGCTGTTTTAAGATGGCAGTTTAGTCAAAGTGCCTATAGCCTTTGATACGATTATAAGTACCTCTGAGACAACTGGAGCATGCGTTAAACGTCCTCCTTTATTCAATAGAATTGTTGTAACTGTTTAGAAAAGAAATTTATTGGTTTTGAAGATCATGTAGAGGCATTCTTTGTCATCTTGTAAACTACTTCCCATTAATCAGTTTCCGATTCATTTCAAATCCGTTCTGAGAAGCACTGAGCTGTTTTGAAAACTCATTATATTAAAAAACTTTTTGCAGCATTGAAACAAGTGGTTTATAGGAGCGAATTATAAAGGTAGTTCGAGTGCAGTGCACGAGTTATGTCATGCATTACACTCTATTTTTTTTAGAAGAATATTGTTTTTCAGACTCAGGCTCAATATTCTTAATTTTTTGGCGTTTTGAGGCAGAAAATATTTTTAAAATATTCTAAGAATACAGGTCAGTAGAATATGTCTGTCAGCAGAACGTTGCCTTACCGAGTCTCCAGATGATAGCGTTTATACATTGTGCAACATTCCGGTACATGTACTGTACAGTGTATCATATTACGTACGTTTCGAGCACGTGCTATCTCAGTCGCTTTGAAGAAGGGTCACGATGAATTAGAGTTTCAAAAAATTTAAATTTTAGTGTAAAACATATTTATATGTTGCACAAAATTATATTCTTAACAAAATCTCAGCCTCAGCAGAATATTCTTAAAATATTCTTAAATTTTTGCGATTTTCAGCCTCGATATTTTTATAAAGTATATTCTTCTAAAAAAAGAGTGTATGATTAAAAGAAACACCACTATTCGTGACGTCGTGTTTGGGTTATGTTAGTATTACGTGGGTGATTGTTTGTTCTATTTTGTTTTAAAGTGACATTGATGGGTTTGTGGCGGACTTCCTATCTCTTAAACAAGCTGCAAACGCAGAACCAGGATGCAAGTTCAGTCTCGTTGGTCCAAACTTCTATAACTTTGGTCTGGGATTTTCATTCCCACGTGGATCGCCGTGGCTGGAAGAAGTGACGCTGGCCGTTTTGAAATTACAGGAGAACGGAACGATCTTGGGCATTGAAAATTACTGGTTTGACAGAACTTCGTGTACTAGGAAAGCATCACTTAAAGAGTTTTCGGTGAATCATTTCTCCGGTTTATTTTTTGGATTAGTTTTTGGAGTAACAGTTTGTTCTGCATTTTTGTTACTGGAATGGATAATTTTGTTTGTAGCTGTTAAGTGTACAAGGTTTTCTTGGAGATACGGAAGAAACGTAATCTCGTTTTTGTTTAACATAGAAGCCAGTGGTGTAGCAGAAGTCGATGAACGTTTTGCATGGACAATAAAAAACCTGTTCAGGGATAAAAGCCCAATAACATCGCCTGAACACAATGCTAGCGTCTTTAAAGACGGCGCTGACACTTCTACGAATCATGATAATGATCAACGCCACGAAAACGAATTGTTTCACTTTGAAAGAAATGACTTAGACGAGCACCTTGAGAACCAATTTGTCAAGTGTCTTCAGGAGGGCACGTTTTTATGCTTTGAAAATGGAAACATGACAAAAACACTTGACAACTCACCAAACCTAAACAGTCTCAGAAATGATAGTTTTTTGGTGACACATATGTAACATTTTCGTTCGTGATATCATCGGTCTCTAGGGAGAGGAATGGGGAATCACTTTTTATAGCTCGATTAGATTTAACGATTAAACACATCGATATGCTTATTTCAGAGTAAGGTCTGTAGTTTATAGACGAAGACAAATGGAAAACTGCAATAAAAACCATCATCACCATCACTACCATTGCTATGCTTACAAATGTTATTTTTGTTAAATTAATTTTATCATTACTATTATTATAAATCTTGATATTATTACTATTATTATTATCATGTAATTGCTATTGCGAACCCAAGAAGCGTGCTATAAAGTTGGTTCGCTGTGACCATACAATTCTTTCTTTCTTTCTTGGATTGCCGATAAAGTTTTCATACATTCGAAAAACCAAAAAATATAGAAAATCGGAGCTCTCCAACCACCATGAGCAACTTCTAGTTTACAAAGCAAAGTTTTATCATTTGACAGTCAGGGCTTGCATTGACAAAAGCATGGATGTAAAATATGGCCCAGGGTACGAGAAAATGAGGTTATACAAGATGAGCGCCATGCTTCTCACACATTGACAAAAGTCAGGAAAAGTCTCGCCTTTTACATGCGATTGTACGGCGTGTATTTTTTCAGTCACTAGTGTGGCAGTTGACCAAAAGGCATAAACATTTAGAATTTTGGGCCGCCATGCAGATTTTTTTTAAAGTATTGTAGCAACCAGAAGATACCTCTGATACGGCTGCAGAAGTGTCAACACAAAATCCCGCGGCTATATCCGGCACGACCCGGACCACAAACAGGGAGTGAAAACAAATTGCCATTTCTGTACGTAATTTGTTGAGAAATTGAAGAAAACGTAATCACAGAAATCGGATAAAAACTAGAACTTAAAAAACATATGTTTACACATATAAGGATTAGGACATCTGGAGGGAAGAACATGCAGCAGCCTTTAAACACTGCGCAAATTACGACAACAATAATAACTATAATAATAATAATAATAATGAGAAGAATAATAATAATAACAACAACAATAATAATAATAATAACCTTTATTTAACGAGGTTATTACTATAAAAGTGTTTCTCCTCAGTTGCCCTCTGATAACCAAAATAATTAACAAAATTACAGCAACTTAGGTAAGAAAAAAGATATTGACAATGACATCAATATTTTCAACTTTGATTCTATTTACAATGATATTAATATTAATCACGACAACAACACTAATAAAAAGACATATTCAGTTTGTAATTGTTTGTATCATCTACTATCTTTAACATACTGGAACAGGCTAAATGCCCTTTCACGAACGAATCAAAGGGTTTTACCTCTCTCAGAAGTAAACTTTTATATTACTGTTTTTATGCATACTTTTTACTTACGTATTTATTCATTAATCATACAAATCTTTTCAAATGGCTCAATGTATATTATACCAATTACTACCTAAACCAAGATGATTTTCAACATGACAAATAGCTCGTTACAAATCAGCTTTCACGTGATCCTCTTCTAAAGCAGACAACGCTTACAAGTTAGATTCGCAGCTTAACAGCGATTCTTATAAACCTTTCAACTGGAAACTTTGAGTGTGTTTCCAATACACCGTTGAGCAAGCCACAAAGCCATGAAGGAACCCTTGAGAACTCGAATAACACATACTTAGCTATTTTATAATTATACTGGGCACACAGAAAGAGTTACTGAGAAAAAGTGTTTTCAGCTCTCCCAGTCTGAGTCACTAACTAGTCCTCCCCCCCCCCCTTTTTCCAAGGTAGCTCCGCGGTCCCTGTTATAAACTGTATATATTTGGATCAAGGTTATTGTCCTATAAACATCACATCTATCTATACTTTAAAGTATAATTAAAATTGTTACGGCAAGAACTGCAGAACTGTTACCCAAAATCAGGTATTAAATTAAAGGCTTTAAAGTAAACCGCTGCATTCATGTAAAGAAAGACACCAACAATAATAGTTATGTTCAATATCTTCTAACAACTCTTATTTACAATAAAATACCATTGTTAATCGTTATCTGACCCAGACCATCCCTCTGGCTTCTGCAGGAAAAATGTGCTACAAGACATCCAAGTGCTAACGAAAGTGTTCTTTTTAAAAGATTAAATACATGTAAGCTTAGATTCCAAGTTCTGATAAAGTGCTTTGTTTTTAGATGATTTGCTGCAAGTTGATGCTTGACAAAAATACTATTAAAGTCATTCAGTTACACATTTAAATGCTGGGTTTTCCCATCCAGTTTACGCCCTTAATAATTAATAATCTAAATTAATGATTCCTATAACTAAGCAACCTAATTACTTACATATGTAGAAACGGTTCAAGCAGTTATTATACTCAACACGAGTAGATTCAGTTAAAATTGTTATAAATCTTCAACAATGGCAAACATACATTCACAAAATTACTGCCAGTCACAGCTTTGTAACATTTTAACATCCCTAACACTTCTAAGGAAAACAGAAGCTGTTTTTTCTTGTGAAAACATTCTCAAGAAAAACTGCAAAAATTAGAAAGGCAGAGAGAAACGGCAATCAAAGCCACTCCATCGCGAGTCGTGCTTTAATACTGTAAACAAAAAATTAAGTTATATCTTAGGTTATCAAATACGGCTAAAATTTGGGTTTTTTAAGGTTTGCGGTTTGGATTATCTTTTGGACAACTCAATAGGCACTTGTGATCTAATTCCGGGATTGCTTTCCAGCAGGTACTCAAACCTGGAAAGATAAAACGAATTGATGTTCAGGGGTAATTAGACAGTACCATAAGCTCCAGCTCAACTAGTTAGAATTGGAACGAACCCCTCCAGTGACAATTTTCTGGCCTCAGGAAGTACTCAGCCCTCTTCGCAGTTACGTCGTATGTGAATATTTCATTTAAGAAGTACACAAACTTGTTGACCGATCAAAACGCTGCTCCTCCACTGAGTGGAGAAAATCATTCTATACGACATAGTGTATTAGCGGAATTTCAAACCGGAAATAAAGTGCCGTTGTTTTGCATTTATGTCTCAATTTTGTGAAAATATTGAGTTAATTTCTAATACATGTAACTCCTAACTAAAAAGACAACACTCCTGGCCATATTCAACTCTCAAATTGTTACGAAAGAAGACCTAGCCCATATTAACTCTTCACTACTTAAGGCAACAACTCCTAAATGGAAGTTTCGTGCTGTTTGATGTCTTGAGGGCACTCGATTTGTTGAGGTTCATCAGCTGCGCTGTTTTGTTTGAAACAAAACAGAAGAAACATCATGCAGCCTGCGAGAATTGAAATACCACCACCGATGTAGAATGCAGGCTTGTACGTCCCATAGGAGTCTCCAATTAAACCTTTTTTAGAGGAAAGAATAATTTATTAATAGAAAAAATGACACATTCAAGTTTTGTTGCAGTATCACCAAACAGACCGCTCACGCGTCTACCATCAACAAAATGTGTTCCTCCCATCAACAAACTGTGTTAATCCCATCAACAAAAAGTGTTTCTCCAATTAACAAATATGTTCCTACTATCAACAAAATGTGTTCCTTCCATCAACAAAATGTGTTTCTCCCATCAACAAAATGTGTTTCCCCCATCAACAAATTATGTTTTTACCATCGACAAAATGTGTTACTCACATCAACAAAATGTTTTTTCCCATCAACAAAATGTGTTCCTCGTTCAAACAAAATGTGCTCCTTCAAACTAATGTCCCTCAAAATGTGTTCCACGATCAATAAAACGTGTTTTTTCACTCCATCAAAATATGTTCCTTCAAAACATGTTCTCTCCAAAGATGTTCCTACCATGACCAAAATGTGTTCCACACTCCATCAAAAATATGTTCCTTCAAAGTTTTTTTCTCCAGAAACGTTTCTTTCGATCAAAATGTATTCCTCACTCCATCAAAATGTTTTTAACGAAGTGTTGCCCCTCAAAACGCGTTCCTACCATCAACAAAATGTGTTCCTCACTCCAAGGAAATGTGTTCCTTCAATATGTTCTCCCTCCGCCCATCATTAACATGTGTTCTTTACTCTAACAAACTGTTTTCACAAAATGTCTTTTAACACCAACAAATGAAATTCCTAAAATGCTTTCCTCTAAAACGTGTTCATTCTTTCGCCAAAACAGGTTATCCCAAAAGGAGTTCCAAAATATGTTGCAATAAAACGCGGCAACAAATTTTGTTTCCCTTTTGCCAAAGGAAGACCTCCAAACCACCACAGAAAGTCATGATCTCCCCGAAATGTGTTCACTAAGTCCACTGAGTTTTACTAAGTTCATTACAGTCGCCTCCTGACTGTGTCATTGTTATAATGAGTTCTTTGACATTGCTCAAAATTAGCAAAGTCAACAAAACCTGTTGTTACCTACCAGATACAGGGGGTCCAATTACTGTTGTCAAGGCAGTTAGGAATAGTTCCGTACCAAAAGCCGCTGCTCGCCTATCAGCGTCCACGCTGGTCAATATCAAAACATTCAACATGGAAATGTATATGCCATCACATGCACCGTACACTATTACATAAGCAACAAGCTGTGAATAGGTCTCAATCAGAGGAAGCAGCAGTGTGGAAAGACCATTGCCAAACAAGGCAGCCTGGAATACGTACTGCGGTTTGACCCACGAAATACTGCACACAGCACCACTGAATGGACGGGCAAGAAATGTGGAGATGCCAAGATAAATGAAAAGCTGTAATGCAGTTTCTGTTTTGATACCAAGTTCTTCTGTGTACTTTATCTACAAAAGACAATTACTTATGGTTAAACCAATTTGTAGAACACTTATCTCACATGACCCTGCGAGTGACTAACGAGCAGTGTCTAACACTGTTTTCTACAGCTTGAACCTTTTATATCATTTAGTGAATTGAGTATCAATACACTTCAAGATGTGCCAGGGGCTAACACTGACTTGTGGAAGTCTGTCTCTGTATATCACACGTACTTAATACCCTTTTAATGTCTCTGTATAGTAATAACATAACAACAACAACAATAATAACAGGTACTGAACCCCTGACAATGTCTCTGTATAACAGAAGGTATTAAACCCCCTGATTGATAATGTCTGTGAATATCACAGGTACTGAACCCCCTGATAATGTCACTGTCTGATACAGGTACTGAACCTCCTGATAAAGTCTATGTATAGCAAAGGTTTTTAAATCCCGATATCTCTGTGTACACATGTAGCAAAGGTATTTAACCCCCTTGACAATGTCTATGTATAGCAAATGTATCGACCCCCTCTGTATAAGACAGGTACTTTCTCCCCTGATAATGTCTCTGTATAGCAAAGGTATTACATCTCCTGTATCTTTGTATATAGCAAAGGTATTGAACCCCCTGATGTCTGTGTATAGGAAAGGTACATTGATCCCCTGATGTCTCTGTATATTTATACATTTGTACACTGTAGCACAGGCTTTGAGTCCCCTGTTAATGTATCTGTATACATGTACACCTGTCCAGTACACTGTAGCACAGGCTTTGAATCCCCTGTTAATGTATCTGTATACATGTACACCTGTCCAGTACACTGTAGCACAGGCTTTGAACGCTCTGTTAATGTATATGTATACATGAACACTTGTACAGTACACTGTAGCACAGGGTTTGAATCCCCTGTCAATGTATTTGTATACATGTACACTTGTACAGTACACTGTAGCACAGGCTTTGAATCCCCTTTTAATGTATCTGTATGCATGTACACTTGTATAGTACACTGTAGCAAAGGTTTTGAATCCCCTGTTAATGTATCTGTATACATGTACACTTAGACAGTACACTGTAGCACAGGTTTTGAATCCCCTGTTAATGTATCTGTATACATGTACACTTGTACAGTACACTGTAGCACAGGCTTTGAATCCCTTGTTAATGTATCTGTATACATGTACACTTGTACAGTACACTGTAGCACAGGCTTTGAATCCCCTGTTAATGTATCTGTATACATGTACACTTGTACACTACACTGTAGCACAGGTTTTGAATCCCCTGTTAATGTATCTGTATACATGAACACTTGTACAGTACACTGTAGCACAGGCTTTGAATCCCCTGTTAATGTATCTGTATACATGAACACTTGTACAGTACACTGTAACACAGGTTTTGAATCCCCTGTTAATGTATCTGTATACATGAACACTTGTACAGTATACTGTCGCACAGGTTTTGAATCCCCTATTAATGTATCTGTATACATGAACACTTGTACAGTACACTGTAGCACAGGTTTTGAATCCCTTGTTAATGTATCTGTATACATTTACACTTGTACAGTACACTGTAGCACAGGTTTTGAATCCCCTGTTAATGTATCTGTATACATGTACACCTGTCCAGTACACTGTAGCACAGGTTTTGAATTCCCTGTTAATGTATCTGTTTACATGAGCACTTGTACAGTACACTGTAGCAAAGGGTTTGAATCCCCTGTAAATGTATCTGAGTGTATACATGTACACTTGTACAGTACACTGTAGCACAGGTTTTGAATCCCTTGTTAATGTATCTGTATACATGAACACTTGTACAGTACACTGTAGCACAGAGTTTAAATCCCTTGATAATGTCTATTACTGTATAGCACAGGTAATGAACTACCTTACAATAATGTCATTGGATACTACAGGTACTAAGCACTTGATATTGTATGTCTGCAATACATACAAGCATGACTCTTACCAAATGAATCTGTGGGTTAAATTCTGCTAAAAATGCAACCATGGCTGAAAGAGTAACAATTGTGAACATCGGAACTCTCCACACAGAACAGTCTATCAGTTTGTTTCTTTTTCGTTCAATAGCTTGTGGTACCTTGCTGTGAACAGCGCCTGCACAATGTTAAAATGTTTGTTTAGTGTTATGAAAAAATACTTTAACGCTTTTGCCATGCAATAGTAAGGTGCCAAAAATTGCTACTGAATCTAGATTGTTCAGTGTCCAAGAGAGCTATCCTTTTACAAATATAAACATTCATAGTATACTCCCTACATCAAACATGTATGTTATGTATTAGATGTAAATGTTGACTAATAAACACACTCAGTTTTCCGAGTTTTCTTCACTATAGGGTGCAGTACTTCTCAAAATGCTAACTGCATGAAAAGATAACCTCAATACATGCGTGTATTAATTTTTATAAAACTTAAACTTACATGGACTTCTTTGCAGTTTAGTGCATCAGTCAGGCTACTTCTAAAATGAGTTGGGATCAATATTAACTCAAAATCAATTTTTTTCTTTTTCATTTTACAAGAAAATTGGGGTATATACCCGTAGTCAGTGGATCCCAAAACCCAACTACATGTAGCTACTTATACCGCAACTCACTAGAGCATCAAGTTAGCTTGTATCCAGTAAATTCACAATACATAGCAAGTACTGTCAGTATTTCATATCTTCAAGTAATACATGTACATATAAATATACTCTAAGCATAGGGAGGGGGATAACTGAAAGGGGAATTAGTACAAACATGGATGACAAAAAGGGCACACATTCTCGCTATGGGCACCCTACAGTTTAAGTTTCTTCTCAATTGGATACCACTCTTGAAAATAATATTATAGTTTTAGCAGCAAAATCTGTGAAATTTCTCAAAATTCCTTTTCAATATAACTATGTTTTTGATGAAGTTTTTAGTCAACACTTCAATTGACTAAGCAACAGCTTTTTTTAAAAAAAAATCAATGACTGACGCCCAACCATGTGCCTTGTCCAAGGAAGCCCACACGAAGTCTTACCTCTTTCATCTCTTTCTTCCACTTGCAAGTTATCACACAGTTCAACTTCTTGCCTCAGAGTTTCCTTTTCACCTGAGCATTTCACATCACCAGTGTCTAGACTGCCCTCTGAGGCTGGCTTATTGTTCTCATCATATGTCAGACTTAAAAGTATAGCAAGAACCATCATTCCAGCCATAATTCTGAAGGCAACTCTCCATCCAACAACTTTAACGATAGCAGACAGTCCTGGCCCATACATCAACACCCCACCACCTAACCCGCCTGCGACAAGGCTCAGAGCCAAAGAGCGCCACCTTGTAAAGTACTTAGTTGTGATTAACATTCCAGCAGTAAAAACACAACTTATACCCGTGCCAAAGAGTACTCCATAAGTGAGGTACAGAAGTTCCAACTGGTTCACGAATGAACTGACAAGAAGTGCTATGGCACACAGAGCAGCTCCAAATATTGTGACTGTGCGACACCCCAAACGCTCACACAGGGGTCCAGTGAGCGGTCCAAGAAAGGTCATTAGAGCCATTGCCAGGGATCCGATCCATGCTAAATACAAGAAATGAACTTAATTTGCTGACAGCAAGTGATACATCTCAAGTGAATATGAACTAGGTCTCAAGTGCTTAATATTCCAGGCCTGCTGGAACCGGTCAGGTTAGTTTAGCCAGCTTGAACCTGGTCATTTTTTTAATTTAAAAAGAATTGTGAACTTTTTTTTAAAAAAAAGTGTCTGTACAACAATGGGGTGAACTCTTCTAACAAGGACAAATTGCAGTATATAGGATTAATATCCAGAGTAGAGAACCAATCAGATTACCAGAACTTTATTTTTCAGTGCTTGGTATTTGATAATTTCACATATCTCAACTACATGTACACGTACTATTGAAACATCAAACAATGAACTTTAATATTCAAGCAGCATTCTAGTATCATGGCCCGTAAACCCTGCAGTTGGTCTGTTCTCAAAGACAAAAAAATTGTATTTTAATCAATTAACAGCAAACCATAAAGTTATATATAAGTAACCTGAAACCGCTAAATACAACGGTGAGGCTCCGAGACCTGATGATTTTAAAATTTTCATCAAGGAACCACAAGTCCAGAACTGTTCCTTGTTATTGCCCTTGCTTGTGTATCTAATGACAGCTCACCACATAACTATTTTATCTATTTGGGGCCTAAAGGGCTTCCCAGCCAGCCATGAAAGACTATAAAGCAGAATGTGGCCAACGGTGACACTCAACAGGCATCAACTGAGCAAGGCTGCCTGCCCGTGACTACAAGCCAAGTGTGACTCCAGACCTCCGGGTCCACTACATACAAACTCAGTTTTTAAAATACAGTACCTGTTCGTTCTCTTCCAGAGTTAAAATATTTCATCAACGTGGGAAGCAAAGCTCCAAAGCTGAAACTGAGACCTGGAACAATGGCAGCCGCGAAAGTGGCACAGAAACAAACCAACCACGACCACAATCCATCGTGCGGGTGCACTCGAGCCCGCCAGGACTGCAAGCACGAAGCCATCACGTTTGACAACTACAGTATCGCCACACTAACTATAACCCAACATTAATTTTTGCCTTAACCTACTATCAAATCGCAGAAGTAGTTTTAAAACACATCTGTGTGACGTGCGAGCACAACTACCGTTCCTCCGAGCAAGAGCGTATGGCTCACAGGCAGCCCAAGCTTTCAGTTTGTCAGCCCCTAAAGCAGACACCTGTTCTTCTTTTCAATGAGCCCTGAGTTGCGTCACAAAGAAAGCAACAAAGTACTCTTACATGAAACAATGAACAATGGCACTTCACTCGGTATATCGAGTATCACCCGATTTTGTACGGAGGCAGAGAGCTAGAGAACATCGAAGTTGATCACTATGTCACGGCTGTTGCTTCCTGTCAGCGTTTTCCGATGGCCTACATTACAAACTACGTACAGAGACAAGGACTGGTTGTTCGAAAGTTGGTTAAAATTGACCAAAGTAATTCCCGAAGAAGTGCCGCCCTGGTCTAGTTCTGGCCCCGTTTTTTCTTTAGTCTTCGCTACGCTCCTGGTACTGAGCTGAACTAGCGCCGCACCCCAGTGTCCCACGCGGTGCTACGCGCTTTTTTTTTTTTTTTTTTTATCAGAAGTAGACTACGCATAGCCGACGGTCTTTAGAATTAAATTTAGGCCGAGCACAAACATCTGGGATTGGGACCTAGAGTCTGCATCGCAGGCTATATCAGAAGCAACCAGTAAATTTTGGACCAGCCTCATTGTTCTAAACTTTTTAGGCAATGTCAGCTTCAATGGTTCTAATACTGTTCTTTTTTTCGAAGTACTCATTAGAACAACCACAGTAGGAAGAAACTTCTAAAATGTTCCAGATACATGCAACTTGCGTTCAACAAGCCGAATAAATCGCAATGAAAATTCGATCCATTTTAACATATGGAATTTTCAGCCCTCGTTTTTGAGGAAATTAATAAAATAAAAGTAAGCTTTGCACTTGTGATTCGAAATCCCAGCATGGTTTGTTCTTACGCTAATCTTAATTTTTGGCCAAATTTGAGCCTTATTGTTCTTATGAAATTGTTTTTATACAGTATTAGACTGAAAGCAAGCAGTTTCAAAATGTGCTGTGGACTACAGTGTAAAACAACTGACGGATATGAAAAAGAACAAACACAGTGTTGAGATTTGCTTTAACACTGGGAGTTTACTGCAGTGCTTAACAAAATTTTCCAGTTCAACATGTATGTATTCAAGGCTTCTTTTGCTTTGTTTCAAATAAGCGCCGCCCTCCGATACTGAAGATGCCGCACCACAAATACGAAAATCAAATAAGCGACGCGGCGCTTGATGTTCAAGTAAATACGGTACATTGTAGGCCAAACTTCAAACTAAATTCTTTAATAAAGAAACAAATTCGCTTTATCTTTTAAAGTATTACCGAAGTCTACTCAAAGGCAACCCAGCCATGTTATTCTGAAATGACAGCTCAAATCATTTTTAAGGAGGTAACCTGGATTAGTACTAACCTACTTTCGATTAACTGGATCCAGGAGCGACAGCTGTTGCAAGACAGACTTATTCCCGTGGATAGCCCCCCTGAAACAAGTTGGTTTCTTTTGACAAGTCAGTCAAATACCGTAAACGCTCTAATCAGCCCCCCTCCCCCCCCCCAAAAAGAAAGGGCCAAAACAAACAGTAAAAAGAAATTGTGGCGTTAAAAACATATTTTATTCCCGTTCTTTACATTTCCAGCGTTGATCTTCATGTGGGAGAGGGTCTGACTTTTCTTGTCTAGTTCTGTCTTTGGACTTGCTCATGGCCCTAGAAGTTCCTGGAACAACAAGTCCATCATACGTGGGCCGGTCGGATACGTGAAATTTTGTTTAAAAAATGTATAGTGACTTCTTTTTATCAGGAAGTTTTAAACAAGCTCCCCCCCTCTCTAATA
>JAOBRG010386436.1:0-10844 GCA_027574985.1 Umimayanthus nakama | reverse complement strand
GGGGAGAGGGGGGGAGGGTAGGCGGAAGTGCGGCGGAAGAAGGGCGGCCTCTCCCCTACAATGGGTTTGATCAATCAAATTCGATACCGGATACGTTTTTCCTGGACACTCAACCCTACTGCGGTAAACAGATCACTACCTTAAAAGTTTTTAAACTTAAAAGCACTGTAAGCCAAGCGTTTTTGTTAAAGATACTCAGTTTGAAGTCTTTTTTATTAACGCCCGTGAACTATCAGAAACAAACATGAAGTTTCGTACTTGGATAAAGGTGGTATAGTCTTAAAACATCGCTAAAAATAATGTAAGATATTATACAAATACAAGTGCATATACACATTTCAATTTACACTTCTCTTTATATTATAGAAACGTTAAAACTCAACATGTTTCATGTTTTCAAAAGCTGAACTTAAATACTTCTAGACACTCCTCTCTAAAACTCATATTATAGTGTGTAAAAATATATTGTAAAATAGGGCGTGAATACGCGCACTCTCATTGGCTAATGGATGGCAAAAATTAAGCTTAACACAATCATGTCACTCGTAGCCTTATAAGGCTATACGTGCGAGTTTACAGCTGTTCCACTGTTCCTCTTTTCGCCCCTCGTGTTCTACAACAAAACAAGTGAAGCTTTGACAAGCGCATTGTTAGGTTTATACTAAAATGAGACTGATGTCTCCCAGCCACGTTACACAATAAATCTTTCCAGAATATGCTCTTTGTGCTCGTTAAATATCTTAACTTTGACAATCATCCTAAGAACTTAAAAGACCTATTTGTTTTACAATCGACAACAAGTATATACCTCTTTTTAATTTCTTTAAACTTGTCATAGCCTTCATAGCAGGCAAACCTTGGAACTCTCTGTTCTTGACTCCGATATAGGAGTATCAACTTTCAAAGAAATTCCATAACCTAATCGGTATTTACAGTTTTTTTGACAACCCGTAGCTGCATCATACTACTTTATTTGTAATAAATTATTAGTGTTATCAAGATAAGGTTATCTTCTCTTGATTTTATACAATTAGTTAAAAGTTTTTATAAATTTTGTTGTCGTGCCGTTACAATCTTGCAACGTGTTAGCAGAGTAAACTTTACTGTAAACTCAAGTTAAAATATTAATTTTGTGTATGTATTGGTAATCAAATGTTTTGCAGTGCAATAAGGGATTAATCGGCACAAGTATTTTTTTCAAAGTCTAACATTTGTTGTCTTTGAAATATTTACGAAGGATGATTTACCCCCAATTGTACGAACAAAACATTTGATTACTTGTTAATTATATGCATTTAGTAAATCAGTGAAAACTGGTACAGAGCACGAGAGACATGCCCACGCGAAGAAAGGGGCATACAGCTATTTCAAAAAGGGTTGTCATAGTCAATAGTCGATACTGCAACCGAAAGGAACTTTGGGTACAGTCATAATGAGTGATAACGCGCCAGAGAAGCTTGTTACTGGATGGCCGTGACATTATCATGAACCAGCACTCTTTTTTTGCAATTTTAATGCTATGACAGTAATAAATTGTTTGTGCTGCTTGAACCCCACAGTTCTTTTCGGTTCCAGTATCGACTATTGACTCTGACAACCTTTTATGAAATAGCTCTATACAAGTAAGGGCCTTAAACAGCTTAGGGCAGGAAGCGGTCATCGAGAACCTACAAAACAATAGACTTAATTACAGATTACAACCACCTCACGTGGGAATGCTTCCACCTGGCCACTTTTCCGCCGTCTTCTTTGGAAACAGAACATGAAAACATCAATTTTTGAGTTTTATAGAGAGCGTTAACACTATAGTACGAATCATCAGTTTCAATCTTGATAAAGCTTTAAAAATAAAGCTTCTAATTTTTCATATTCACACACATTCAGGCTGAACCGAAAAAAAAGAAAACGGAAAGTTAAAATTCAGCAGCCGTTTCGTTCATTAATATATTGACTGCAATACGGTGAAAAATTTTCATCTCACGGGACGGGGTAAGACCTTACTCTTTACATTATACCCCCCCCCCCCTTCTCTCTATTGGACAATCAATTGATTTTGCGTGGCATGAATTTGAACTGACCAATAAGAAAGCAGAGTGGAACGTGGTCCTCGGGGGTTTCAAACAGCTGCAGACGTCGAACACAATTGTCGAACACGTTTCACGCCTGTTCGATTGCCGTATGGTCGAATATTATCCAACTTTTATACAACAAAAAATGGTCGTGTGATCACCATGGGGGCTTTTTATGAAGAGAATTTTACCTGGTTTTATGGAAATATGATTTTTATGATGATTCGTTGCTCTCCATTGTGACGAGAGACGCGTTTTTTGAAGTTGGTTCGCTGAGAAATGGAGCGAAACCACTGGCCTTCCACTTCGTTCTTACGGAGGAACAACCCCGATGGGGAAATTGCCTAAAACGGTCTCGAATCTTCCTCAAACTACGCACATGACGCAATGACAACTTCACGTTGAGGTAAGTTATTTTTGTTTTTAACATTTCTGCATATATTCCACCTTTTAAAATATATCTGGTAAATTTCCATACAAAGTCTTATAAAACGCTCGCTTCCGGCCGCCATTTTGTTTGTTCACAACCAGTGCAATTACAATGTAAATGAACTGCTTTGATTTGTAACAAACGCGCTGTTTGGGATTTATAAAAACGTACTAAACCAAACAGATTTCAGTAATATTTCTATGGATATTATTAGTGTTTAGTAAAATTGTACTGGTGGTTATCGAAAATGGCGCGCGCTGATTGGTCGAGAACTTTGTTCTCTCTCGCTATAACCACCGCTAGGTGATTATAGCAATGACGCGCTCAAAGTATGTTTAGGCGCGTGACTTTTTTTAAAAAAAAAAATAAATAAAATATTTTTTTAAAATTTGCTACTTTTATTTTATTTTCTCTAATACTCACCAGTGCAATTATACTTATGCAATAAGTCACCTCAGGCTCTGGGAATATAGCAACAGCCACGTCGCCTTCGATGACTAATTGTAAAATACATATCCTAATAAGACCCTAGCTAAATTGCATGTAGTCTCACAAACACGACTGGCAGAGTGCAGCCTGCTCTTTGATATACGAACGACAGGGACACAGCCTGGTTACAAAAGGATTGGAAGCTCGACAGCTGTATAACAATGGTTCCTCTTGAAGCAAACACGAAGTGTCATTATGATTGATCGACGGGGCGAAGAGTGTCTGTACACGCTTGTAGGTTTTGCAATGAAATCCCAAACTGAAAAAAAATAAATGGCAGTGAAAGTGAGTTTGACAACTGTTAACTCCCTACCAAAAATGGGTTTTCAAACCTGAAATCTGAAACGTTAGAGCACTTAAAACGAAGCTTGTAATACCTGTTGCCCAACTAACGACGCATCTTGTGACGTTAATTGGATAATGAATGTATACAAATTGTGCACAAGTATTTTGTAAATCCAATTTTTGACCAATTTTGTATTTGTTTAAATTTTCCGTTCCATTCTTCAATACTTTCCGATTTGAGCATGTACACCTATGTTTTCTATAAAATTGAAAAACATTTGCTGCAATTTTTGAAAGATTTGAACTTTTAAAAAAACCAAGAAACCGTAGCCATAACAGTTCTTAAAAAATTGATTGCTAGCTAGGTTATTATTACTAACTTATCAACTGGCTAGCTTTTACGATGATCCATTTGGAAAATCCTTGGGGTCAAGTTATCTTGTCCATTTACGTTATGACTTAAGGGTCCGTCGTCCAGTCGAGGGTGCCATCGTTTTGGGCAGCTGTCAATCAAACACGACATATCAACATGTTGACAGACTGCGTGAGACAAAAGGAGCCAAACGCGAATCACAGATTAGCAAAACAGTCATTCATTTTCTCACAGAAAGACTAGTTTTGAAAAAAAACCCTGTTCTTTCAGCGTTGGCGAATAAGGTGACTATGGGTTTGATCAACAAGGGTTGATATGCTATGTTTTTCGCCTGTGAGGTTTGGTGTATAGCTGACGTTTCGAGCGTTAACCCTTCGTCGTAGCAAACGCCTTTTTTCTCAGACTTGTGCAATCGTAAGATGAAAGAAGGGGGTGAGGGAGAAATTTCGGACATCTACCAAAGGAAGAGACAGTTTTTTTGTGGCAATCTGCGTGAGTTTCGTGGTTGAAGCATCACCTTCCCATCCACTAAAACGTGCACGAATGTGCAGCTCTTGTTGAACCAGGTTTGATTGACGACAAACAATAGCAAACTTTTGAGTAGGGAAAAAGCTTCATAAGAGCTGTGGTCGCCATTGGCTAACAATCTCATCTGGCAACGATTAGTTTGAAAACGCATCAGAGGAAGGTTAGGCGCATTAAGACAAATTTTGGATAATTTAAAATTGTTTCCACTTTGGTTGTAAAAATAACAATGATCGCAACTGCTTTTAACGCTCTTTTCATTCCTACTTTCAAAGAGTGCAAACACAACCTGGCCTAAATGGTAACGTACAAATGCTTTTTAATGCAATTTTGGCCTTTTCTTAACCCCCATGGTATCAGAGGCTTCTTTAGTACATTTAGGGCGCTTGGATTTACTCTATTCTGGAATGAGAATAAACAGAATAAAAACTTGTTCAATCTTTGCTACAACTCTTTCCAAGTTAGGAGAACAGCACAACTGAGTTATGTCTCTCTCCCCAGTCTTTACCTTTAGCTAGATATTTGATTGTTCCGCGAAATAAGGAGAAAATTTTAAAATTTTATTCTTATTCCAGAATAAACGGATATGATCAATCAAACGCATCCTTAATGTGGAGAAATGCTACAAACCTTTCCAAGAGTTTTGACTTGTCAATGAGGTGAAAGAAAGTATTTTCGCACAACAAGTTATTCTGCAGACACACATCCATGCATGACTGTCCAGGCAAACCCTTGCGAGGGTGAAGGTCGCTTTTCGGCGGCCAGTTGCGTTGAGTACAAAAATCCTAGTTGAGATGTGAAATGCGTGTTTAAAAATTTTTGAACGTAGAATTATAACTTAAAGTGTATTATTCTAGGTAAACTTGATTTTTCTGCTTAACTAAAATTGTTAGCTGTAAACATGTTTGTGTGTAGTAATGTTGGTATTTCTCTCGCCTGATTGGTTAACAGTTTTAGGCTCTTGTCGCGCATGTGCTTTCAAGAAAATAAAACTGTTGCAGCGTTGAGCAATGTTAAGTTATTTTCATCCCCATAATTCGTTTCTGCTAGTGATATCTCTAAATCCGTCTACTTTCTCTTTCTAATCTTTTGATTAAAGGGTAATTCGTAGTAATTTCTGAAAAAGTTTTAGAAATTGTCTGAAATCTGAATTCAGCAACTTTTTTTCCTGGACGCAATTTGGATGTGGAAAGTAGTGCTCTGCGCCTGGCAAGATAATAACTCCGCTGACCACAGGGCCTGAGTCGCTGAGAAAAAGGTGTTTTCAGCCCCCTCCTACTTTGAGTTACTAGTCAGCCCCAAACTTTTAAAGTAACTTCCCGTTCCTTGGACGTTATTTAAGTATTTAAGCTCAACCTGGTTTGTCAGTTCGGTGCAAACAAAGCGTCCGGTCGTTTTCGTCCAACCATCCGAGAATTCTTCCGATAACGTACATGTGAGCATAACCCAAAGCTACACTAAAGATTGGCTGGACATTACCTTCACTACCCGTACCAGCTTTGATAACCTGCTCTGCGGCATTCTTGCTCTGCACTACGTTTAAATTGGAAGTACTTTCCTAATTTTAATTGCAATCTTTTGTATACTCTTTGCGTTTAGTAAATCATTGTTCTCGCTAGTGTTCGTTAAGAAACTAGACAACACACCTAAACGAACAATATTTATATGCCATGTTAGTTACACAATGTCTTAGATTTTTGTTGTTGTTGTTGTTGTTAACTAGTTAATAATAATAATAGTAATAATATAATAAAGTAATTTATATAGCGCTGTTAAACTAATTTTTCACGGCGCTTTACAATGCTACAGTTTAAAAGCTGAAAAAATATATACCTATTTACAAATATATATTATATAATAATACACTAATTTTACAATATCAACTATAGAAAAAATATGTTTACATGTATACATGTATCTATAACTATACTAAAATTGCTAATTAATTACTAAAATATGCTTTCTTAAATAGATGCGTTAATTGTTTATAGATGCGATATTAGTTTATAGTATATTAAGAGCCACTCTGTTGAAAAGTTAGCTATAAACAAACCATTATTATTATTATTATTTATATTTTTATTGTTCTTATTATAATTATTGTTGTTTTTAGTATCATTATTATTATTATTATTACTTTTAGTATCATTATCATTGTTATTATTATCATTATTACTATTATTACGCACCTGCTTGTCCACATACGCATTCACTCTTTGAATAAAACCTTGGTGGGTGAACTCGTAAGGTAAATGAGCTTCCTCCTGGTTCGATAAACGAAGAGAATGTGTTCAGTGCAATACCAAAATGAAAGTGGAAAGCATAATTCTGTTAATTTTTTTTTTGATTTTCAAAAAAAATAACAAGATTCTTTCTTTTGAAAGTTTGATATTTACGAACATTTAATGAGCTACCAAATAGGTGTAACTTTGTTATAAAGTATAAATTGATCCTCTGAGAGGAGAGTAATATAATAGTAAAATAGTTAGTTAAAAGGTGAACTTATTGCTTTGTTTTTAATTTTAAAAGATACCAATCGCTGCCTTAATCTATGAGGATTCCATCTCATTATGGGTGCTTGGCAGGAGTAAGAAGAACATGTACTGAGTGAACATGGCGACTGGGAAGGAAAAAAGTAAAGGTAAACGAAATCACTGCCTAGAACTGATGTACAGATTTACAGCCTTTCACTGATTTCTAATTTGTTCCAATAGAGGTAAATCTTTACTTCCATGCCTGATTGCCTAAAAAGCCGGTAATATCTTGTTATCTAGTGCGAAAACATAGTGGTACGGTCGGTACTGTTTCTCTTCCTCAAAAGAAAAGCTAGGTAGGAAACCCCAAAAAGGAAAGAAGACGTCTGCATTTTAGGATAGAAGATTTTATTCTTTCTATAAAACAGTCCTTACCCTAGCGCCAATGATCTCCTTGATAGACTTTTCTACTTCAGTCAAGTTCATTATATCGATGGTGTGGACAAACGGCTTTCCTACAAAGGTTTCCGTGTATCCATTTTGTGACGTAAGCTGAAACAAAATAAGGTAATGAAAAGATTGCGTTGATGCATCAGTAGGAAGTGTAGAACGAGACAAGAGAGTGAGTTCAAGTAAAATGAATGGGTAAATTTGAATACGGTAAACCGTGAACGGTTAAACGACAGAGAGTTGATCATCGGGATGGCGGGGGAGGGGGGAGGGGAGGAGAAGATGGAAACAGATAATGTTAATAATGAATACGGGTTTGATCATCAAAGGTTGATTTGGTGTGTTGGGAGGAAGTTTAGCTTGCTCGCCAACGCAGAAAAAAAAGTTTGTTTTCAAAACTAGTCTTCCTAAGTGAATGATGATTTGATGATCGGATTCGAGAAACCAAAATAAACGTTGCTTACACCATAGTTTTAGCTCAAGGATAATAAAGGCCATTAATGAAAAAGATCATAAAATGAGTCGGTAGGAATAGTGCTTACTCCATTTATTGTGCTGAAACCTCGGGAGAGGTGAGGGTGTGGCAGAGCCAGAACGAACTGAGTCAAAATGAATTGATTCGAATAAATAAGTCGTTTACTATCTAGCATACAAATGAACAGAAGTCAAACATTACAATACAACAAAACAAGATTCGATAAAAAAATGTACAATGTATAACCAATTGCACTACACTCCAGTTCACCGCAATACACTAAATAACAATGCACTGTAGTGGCAATGCAATGCTTCGCAATTCAATGTCAAATGCAATGCAATGCAATACAATAGTACAGTGAAATACAATATATACAATACAATGCACTGCAATACGATACAGTACAGTACAGTACAATGAAACGAAACCATACAACATATACACTACAACCCAATATTTATACTCGATCCTGTACACACATGCATACAATACAATACAATACAACATTTACAACACAATACGATACAACGCAACACAATTGCCCAAATGCTGTAACAACTGTTATACGATTTAAGTGAAAGCTAGTGCAATGCAGTGATGTTCAATTCACAGACAGATAGAATAGAGTTGAGTAGGAAGGAGTAAAACGAGTACAGTGCATAGCAGTGCAGTACAGCACGTTGGCCTGTAGAGTGACATCATTGAAACACTTGAATAGAGTTAAATAGCAGAAAATAATTGGACGGAGAAAATATGCAGGAGTGCTATAAACATGTACAAGTAGAACAGAACTAAATGTTTGTTAATTTGACTGTATATGTAGTTAAAGGAAGAATAAGGAACGATAAGACGCGAAATAACTCGAAGAATAAAAATCAGTTTAAATCTGTCCCAAACCTTTCGATTCATTGGCTTGCTTCCAAAGAAACCAGTGTTCAATCGATTCTTAGGTATCTTGTACTGCAATTGTTAAAAGATTTTGTGGTGTGATTTAATTTAGGAAATCTTAGCTACTTATAGGGTTGATTTTGTTGTTGTTTTAAGTTCTGGTTGTTGTTTTAGTTATAGCGATAAACATGCTTACAATTAAAATTTGGCATTTGAATGAGCTTTAACGACAACAACAACGGTCATTTTCCTTACCTATGACTAACGTTTGTTCAGTAACTGCTCACATGGTGGGTGGCTCCTCCTAAAATGCTCTACAATTGGTATAGGATTTAATGGAGCCGAAACCAATTGTAAAATTGCACACGTTTTAGGTTTCCTACTGATAAACAGTTACTTATTTGCATTTTATTTCAGAAACATTATAGGAGTCTGTACAGTTTCAATTATTTGCATGAACTTGCATACAACAAATATTGCTTAAGATTATTTAAGAGCTTTAAACAAAATTTAGTTATAGGATTTACAGTATGTAAGTTATCGTTGCATAAATTCGAAGTGAAGTGTACTGTTGTTCACTCAGTAGTAACAGTATGCATTGAAACGTGAAAATAAAAGTGTGTTTAAAAACGTTGTATCTGATCTAATAAAATGCTCTTTAGAAATGTTGTTAAAAGACTAGTTTTCAATTGCATCTGCGCTGCAACCCTCTTCAGAGCAGAAATTATTTGCAGTTTGGGCTATGGAATTATGTTAGGTTAAATACAACATTTCTAAACACTGTTTTGTTATCATGATTACTGATCGCCTCTCAAGCATTGAAACGTGAAATGGGACAATTTTCGATATTTTGTCTTTTTTCATTACGGAAAAGACTGAGAGTGAGATAGGTTACTGTCAATTTTGTTTCTGATGAGGTATAAACCATTTGATTATAATTTGTCACCCAACATTGTCATTTAATACAGAGCACCTTACTGTTAATTACTGATTTTGTTGACACTTTTGTTGTTGTCGATATGGAAACATCTTTTAAAGGTTAAAAAGGAGTGTTAGAAAGTAATACATAGTTTGGCACAATTCACTGTTCAATACTGTTTGACGTTGTCAAAGCTTAATGTGAATTATCATTATAATAAGCATCAAGGCATCCGTCAATACTACTATCATCACCGTCCGTATCATCATCATCATCACCATCTTGTTGTTGTTTTTGGTTGATGTTGTTGCTGCTTATTTAACTTGTGTTTAGCTGTTGCTGTTGTAAATGCAACTGAACTGTTTGTGCTTCTTCTACCTCCCTAACCAGAAAGACTGAAAGACTAAAAAGAGATGCATTCCACCAACCTTCGGGTTTATGAAGAAACACCCATTGGCGAGGCCATCCAAAGGCGCTGGTCCTTCAAATGGTTCACCTAAACCAACTAGCACCTACACAGAGAGGTAATTAGTTAAGTGCGATATCAATTGATTCTCCACAACTAAACGCAGTACTTGTTCTATTGTTTTATTGTTTTTATTCTCATGATACTACCTTAAATCCCCTTTTCAACCTCCAAAAAAAGTCGTTAGTTTGATAACTTTTAGTGATTTCAGAGAACACTCAAATCCCCTATTTCACGATTTAACTATTTTGAAGATCAAAGATCTAGTTAAATTCCAAACTTGCATATTGATGCATGATTATCACTATGATAAACTTCCCAAGGTATTCAAAATGTACTTCACTCCTACAAGTACTAGACATAAATACAACACAAGATTTTCTAGTAAAGATAATTACTCTCTTCCACTTGTTAAAACAAATTATGGTAAATTCAACATAAGATTTGCTGGTGCAACATTGTGGAATTCACTTGATGAAAATTTGAAAAAAGAAAAAAAAAAGAAATTTTAAGAGCAAATTATTTAGAACCTTCATTAGTAGCTATAAATCGCAATAAATTAATTAAACCTTTAACTAACATCCTTATTTTGAATTTGTTGCCTATTGCCTTGCTTACTGTTATTTTTTTTCTTCTTGTTAACTGTGCTTATTAGCCTAGTATTTAAATTTTTTTTTCTCTTTTTCTTGTCAGTTGTAATACTCTTATTCATGTAAAAATTTTTTTCAAGACTCTTTTCAGACCTTGTAAATTGTAAATATATTAGTGAATAATTGTGTAGTTCAGTTTTCAACTGTTGCAACTAGTCAGTGCTCAAAAATATGTAAATTTATTGTATTTTATTTGTTAAATTGTATGTAATAAGAGGCACTATTAAATAATCTTGAATCTCAATGAAAACATTATTTATCCCAAATCTCAACCCTTACGGGCACATACTGTAGAGCGCTTTGCATCCGACCACTTTTTCCGGTTCTTCCAGTTGGAATGACAAATGG
>JAOBRG010386425.1:0-10844 GCA_027574985.1 Umimayanthus nakama | reverse complement strand
TTTTACGTGTGTTCAGATACCACATTTCTCGGTGGTAGAAATCCTTGTAAAACACTGCAGTTTATATAATAACCTTTTTTAAAATATGCTACACAAAACCGTATAGAGGGTTTGTTTCTTGTGTAATTTTCATTATGCACTGCAACATCGCCAATAGTATTGCGCATGTATAACTTTAATTTAAGGGTTTTTTTAAAAATTTATTATCATATTTATTTGTTGCCGGCCAGGGCAAATGTTCATTTTAATAAAAAAAAAGCGTTTTATGCTTCCGGTTTTTTTGTGCGAATGGAAATTAGCAAATGTAAACCCAATACTAACATCACTCAAAATATTTAAGAACATCCAGCCTCAAAAACCAAATAGAGCGTGCTTTCACTTTCGAACCGAACGAAACATATGTAAATTTATGCAATAAATAAATCATTGTAGCTTTTAGTTGTATCCAGTTAATTGTAAGTTTTTGGGTCACTGTTTTCCCAAGCTACGGTTAAACATTACTTGTGAAAACTTCTTGTACTCCAGCTCGGGACTTTTTATTTGTACAGGGCCTCCTGTGGTTTTCTTGGTGCGCCCGTACTACTAACTGCCAGCAGACATTAGTGTAATTCAAAATGGCGGACAGAGCGAACGTGTTTTACGACGCGGTTCGAGTTTTTATGAACGAATGGCCAGTTTTAAAACTCGCAGTTCAACAAGGCTTTGGTGGAATTGACTCGCAAGAAAAGGGGAAATGGATGGTTGATATTGTAATACAAGTTCTAACGGAAAACAGTAAGAAATTTAAATTCCAATTGATCATTTCGAATGTGTATTATTTATTACTATGTTTGCCAAACTAAAACAATACTTTGTTACTAAATTCATGTAATCAGTAATGTAACATTAGGAGGTAAGCGTGCAGTGTAACCTGTATTGAACAAAGTGTTGAACATTCTTTAAGTGAGAAATTGAAGTCAGTTCTTACCTACTATAAATTTTGATATAATAGATAATAAGACAGGGAACCTTGTAAAACTTACAACTAAAACTATGAGTAGAATTATTTCCAAAAGTTAGAAAAAAGGTTTAAATTTGGTACTGATGTCTTCTACTGGTCAACATTTTACAGTGGGTGTCTGCTATTCTGGTTCATAGCATTAAAAAGTGCTGCCTCTATCCGTTTAATGGGGCCTTAAAGTTTTCCTTTGCATGTTCACTTTTCAAAAGAAGTCCATTCAATGTCTTCTTTGCTATATGGCGTCTAAATTGACTGCTGTTCTTCACACAGCAAGAGAAAGTTGATACATTTCAAAGATTCATGCTCTGACCCCCACGAGTGCTGACATCTCCTGTCAAAATCTAGCCAATGGGAATTTTGCTTCTCTCCAGAAAAGCATAATTCTGTACAGAATTTGAGAGTGCAAAGCTGACAGTCCCTTCCTTCTGCCTCTCCCACCATTTCTTTTAACCCAGGCCACGCGACTCCTTCCTCGCCCTGTTCTCCCATTTCACAACCGTGCATCAAAACTAGTTCAAAAACCTTTTTGGACCTCTTGCGAAGGAAGAGACTGTTTTGCAGTCTAACCCTGATTGGGTTCAAACCCACAACCTCTGGAGAAAGATCAATTCTGATCTGTTACATCTGGTACATTAAATTTGATCTGCCCTGAAGGTTGTGGACTCAAATTCCATTGGGATCAGGGATCTTTTTCCTTTACCTTTCTAGGGCTCTCACTCAGTACATGTAGATATTATTTGGTATATTTATTAGAACACTTCAACTACCACATTTAATCCACTATAATATGCTTAGGTAAAAACGGTTAGCAATAAAACAGTACTGGTTACCCCTTCAAGTAAAAAAAAGGGACAAACAGACATTGGGTCACATTTTTAATTGACTATCAGTGGTTGTTCACATTGATTATAAACTGCAGTTAGTTTTTTAGTTGGGCATTAGGCCAGACTTTTTTTATTAATTGATTTACGACAAAGCCGATAAAAAGTTTGCAGAAATAAAATAAAAATAGACATTGAGATCTTGTTTTGACTGTTTTCTAAAAATGAAAGAAAAGTTTACTAAAATTGAATCAAGATTGACCTTTATTGACGAAAACTACACCAACAGGTGATCACCACAACATTTTTTCCATAAAACCACACAAAAAACCCTGCATACCACTAAAATTGAGATGCACATTATACATGAAACCTTTTGTTTTCATACGAGGTAACTTGTATATAACACAAAAATACAAAATCAAACAGCTCCCACTTTTGTGAAGAAAGGAGAAAAATAAATCAAGACATTTATTGTTTGTCCATCTTTATACATCACTTCAGTTCATGTCCTAGACTTTCTCAAAAGTCCTTTGCCCATCGACATCCGGTCTACCAACAGTGGCATCAAATGATAAGTTATTCATAGTTTCATTTTGAGTCTCACATGTTCAAGGTCACGATTGAGAATCTGTTTGTTTTCACAACTATTTTGATGACAAATTGATTTCCATGAAGAAGGTTCCTTTAGGATTTGGAAAAGTTCAATCATGGAGCCCGGTCACTTGTATGATCTCATTGACATCAGATATGAAAGACCATCATGCCAATTGCCAGACTACATGCACATTCACTTTTCACATTGATCAATGATAACAAGTTCTACCAACCTTGTATTGCAAGTTCTCTCTAACCTCTTAAGGTCGTGATTGTTCGCAGTTCAGTTGACTTGCTCAGGCAATGATGGAAGAGTTGCATGAATTTCACTGCCTTCCCTGCTTAGTATTCTTACAATTTTTGCACAATTCATCAACAGCTTTGATGTTGTCATCGATTGCAAAATATTAAAACACTTGACATGATTGGTTCAGTAAAAATGCGGAGATAATTTTATAAGTTTTTTACTCGTTTGAGAGTGAAGCGAAAGGGCGCTCTTCCCATCAAGAATGCAGCTTTCAATGACTACATGTAGCCAATCAAATCGTCGAAAACACAATAGGCAGACACATTCATGGTTACAGTGGACA
Organism: Umimayanthus nakama; assembly: GCA_027574985.1. NCBI lineage: Eukaryota > Metazoa > Cnidaria > Anthozoa > Zoantharia > Parazoanthidae > Umimayanthus > Umimayanthus nakama. The sequence goes on along the minus strand of JAOBRG010386425.1, from coordinate 7,836 downwards.
GTGGATGCTACCTTAATCGAAATCCTGGTTTTAACCATTCCGTTGTTGTCATGACTCCTCATAGCTTGTTAGAAGCTCCACTCATTTTTTTAATGACAAGGGGATCCAACTGATTTTTTGGGGTCTGAAATCTTGGCCTATTGCAATAGCGATTTTTTTGTCTATGAAAGACACCGAGATGTTTTTTGGGTCCTGAAAAAAGGATTTTTTCAGTTGCGAAAAAAGGGCTAAGGGTCTTTTTTGGGTATGCTAAAAATGTAGTCAGTGTTTTTTTTTTGGTAGACAAATTCTGATGTTGTGATGAACCTCTGTCTGACCCCCAGCCATTTAAATTTGTGAGTTGGGCCCCTGAGACTCCTCCTACTCCTCCCATGTTTATATATTATATATTCATTTTCAGGGTCTAGTATGATCATCAAGTGGTCAAAATTTCTAGAGACAAAGTTTAATGATTAGTGTCATACACACAAAATCAAAAAGTCCTTTTGCAAGAACCAACCAGAAGACACAAGTTATCTTTGCCATATAATAATATATATAATGTTCAGTGCCATTATTGCCCTCGAGTCACTAACACAATTTCAGTGGGAGTGAGTTATAGGGATTAAGAACTGCTTGTGTGGCTGGCATCTCCATCCAGATTACAATAAAATCCATACATGAACCTGTAACTGAATTATGAATATTTTTTTTTAGATAATGTTGAAGATTACGAGTTAGAAGACTACATGGCAGAAATCCTCTACAATGAGTTTGACACAATCTCAGAAGATGGAAGCATAGCAATAGTAAGTTATGTCGTAGTGTTGTTGCTACATGTATACAGTACCAGGGAAAATTACTGTCTAAAAAGTTCATTTTAGCCTGGCCTGGCTTTAAAATTCTTCAAAATTTATTTGGACGTATACACAGGAGGATTCCCACAGCGGTGGGACATCAGTTTAGTTTTACAGTAATATCACACTGCTGTCCACACCAATGTCACAGCAGTGACAATTGGCCACTAGTGTAACATTAATGGTAGTGAAAATACTGTGATGGTGATGGCAGCAACATTAGTGTGTCATCTATGTTAACTGACAACAGTGCAACAATGGTGACAATGACAACGCTGTAAAACTACCGTGCACACTAATGTGACAGCAGTGACAACTGACAGTGCTGTGACAGCAGTGCAACTGACAGCGCGGTAACAGCGATGTTCACATTACATGACAGCGATGTTCACATTAGTGTGACAGTGATGTGCACATCATTGTGAAAATAGTAGCAACTAGGTAACATCGCTCTCACACTAACGTACACAGCGCTTTCAGTTTTCACCACTGCCACAGCACTGTTAGCTGTCATTGCTTTCACACTAATGTTAACACCACTGTCACATCAGTGTCATAACCACTGATGTTCCAGGGCTGTCGCTGTCAACTCTGTAACATTACTATCCGCACCATCGCTGTCACAGCACTGTGCTCATTTTCACTGTCAAAGCGCTGTGTACATTGGTGACTAACCGCTGTAGGATTCTTCCTGTGTACATTTCACAACTTTTAGCAAATTGCTTTTATAAACTAGAACTCAATATAAATGGTTCAAGGACAACAAGAATGTACATGTACACGTAGCCCTAGCTATTGCTAAGACCCTGCTTAACTTTTTAAATGCTTTTTATCAAAACTGTGCAAAGACATAGCATGCAAGGGCAGGTTGTCAATAACTTACAGTACAGGTTAAGGGTTAAGGATATAATTTTATAATGGAAATCCTGAGAACTTCATTAAACAACACACAACCAAGTTTTTGATGGTGGAACTCAAAAGCATGTACATGTACAGTGTATGAATGGATTCCATACACGTATTTAAACTTGGGGTTTTAGAATGAATAATTTGTCAGGTCTGCAGTCTAAATTACTTAGTACATGTAACAACAGACTGATGCTATTAAACAACAACAATAAAAGCTAGGTAATAATAATAACAATAAAGCTAGGTAACAGATTGACTATGGCACATATGCAGAAAATAATGCAAATCATCTTTGCAAGAGAGGTTCAGCTGAAATAGAATGTAATGTAACGTCTTGAAGGACATTGACCTTTGTTCTATAAAATTTAATCATTAAAACGTTATTTAAAATTAAATGTTATAATGTTAATTTTCAGGTTGCAAGGAAGTTATGTTCACTTCAGAAGTTATGGAGGGATGGGAAATTATCTGATATTCAAAAAGAAATAAGTTCAGTACCAAGATCACAGAATATGCCAGTACAAGCGAGTCAGATGGCAGATGAAGAAGAATTTGGAGCAGAGGATCAACAGCAACTAAATGTAAGAAATTAACTTGAACACTTCTCTGCCCAAACAAGCTGTACATACATGTATGATGTATTACTGAATTCTCTGATACTCATCAAGAAGATAGAATGCCATGTGTGATCATTTGCTTTATTCCCAGTTCTCAAACAACTTTTTTGTATGGTTTTAATGTAGGAAGAATTTGTACATACTGATACACTCGCTTGGCCATACCATAAATTAAGTTGCCACTCTTACCCAGGGGAGTTGATTGGTGGCCAGCCGTTTACATTTTCACTGCAATACAGATGTCTAATGCTTCATTGTCAAAATATCTTAGGTGGTCTAGCACTAACTTTTTTTTACATGTGCTTGTTGCAAAATCCAATAAGTAACCACCATCCCACTATTGACAAACGTTTTTAAGGGTTACCAGTGGTCAGAAATAGTTAAGCACACATTGTAGTTAAAGCAATTCTGAGTGTCTTTTTCCATTTTGAGAACTGGTTGGGATTACCCCTTCATGGAAATTGTCCTAATTCACTTCCTCATTTCAGGACACAACGGGTGTGAACGAAGATGTAACAGAACGAATGGGTCAGATGAGGTTATCACAGGGTGCTTCAGAGGCTGAGTCGAGACCAGCTGTTCCCGTGGTAGGCGCCACTCGGGAAACCGAAGATGGTAAGTGTGGTCTGTCTTTTCCAGAATCTACCATAGCTTCCTCTACAAGCAGCTCTAATTAGTAGTTCAATTGCCAAATACTGTGCGTGTAACATAATGGTGAATGAGGGATAACATATTAGATTAACGAGAGTGTTAAAGATTCCTGCTTCACCTGACTTTGCCATCAACTGCCATATGGGATTAGGGTTCCATTTTACGAGAGGCTAAGCTGAACAAACGCTCTCCAGAATTGTGTCTTGGGACTTGCAGGTTCAGATTTGTGAGACCTTGCACCTGGTGTCACACTAGCTGATTTTTTGTGAACCTACCTTACACGTATTTATAAAAATTAAACGCAGAACAGTTGTAACACTTTCATACATTTATGTTTTACTCTGCGGAATTGATAAGGACAATCACACACTTGCGGATGAGGTCCGTCTGGTTTTCAATCTGTAAATCAAACTTGTTCATCCGTTTCAGTCTCAAAATTGCCAAAGTATGTCTACAAATTCGTGTCCCATTCATTTATATAAACAGTTATGAAAATTTTGAACATCATCTGAACCCTTCGAGCTTCCCGAGCAAAATGTTTAGGTTTTAGTTTATCCGCAGGAGCTAACTGATTTTCTGTTTGAAACAAGTTCAGTGGTCCCTAAAATAATTGGCGATCTGCTGACAACAACTGAATTAGCAGTTCCATAATGAATAATTTGGAGGCGTTACACGTACATGTATTGACTGTCGACTCTATCAACATAACCGATGTACTATAATAGTGTGCTAAATATTTTTGGTGGGGATAGGGGGGGTTAGGGGGAAAGTTTTGTGGCTAATGGTTAACCGCATTATAACACTCAGCCATTGCAGATGAAGAGCTCTGTATGTTTGCCGTCAGGGCACCGTTCCTGTGCATTCACACTGAGTATCTAACCAGTCGGGTTCCGCTGGATTCTTGTAGTTATTACTAATATTCATTTTAGTTCTTACATAGTTTCCTTTTCTTGTACTGGAACTAATTAAGAAATACTTCTTTGAAATTCCTGATTTTTTCCCTTGTTTTCCTGCAGTGGATGGCGCTACTTGCGATTCACGAACGCAAGGCGACAGCGGGGCCGAGGAGGGCTGGGAGGTGGTGCGGCGAGCCAGGAGAAAACGATAGATTACTGTGCTGTAGTCTTGAAAGAGAAATTAAAAATTCCGTTTTACAGTAGCGAATGTCTGGTAGTGGCAATGACGAAATCATAGTTGTTTGTTTACTGTAAAAAATGAATTTTTAAAACTACCTGTCACCAGTTTTTGGTAGTGTCTGTTTTGAAATTTGAAATATCAAAAAAAGAAGATGAGCCGTTAACGAATTGCGAAGATTATTATGTCGCTCTGAGGTGGTTTTGTTCTGTGGCTCGCTTTGCTCAAGGTTAAACACTGGGAAACTAGTTTTGAAAGAAAACTATTTTTTTTGCGTGGGCGAGTACGCTGAATAAATAGGTTTGATCGTCAAAGGATGATATGGTATGTTGTGCGCCTGTGGGATATGGTGTGTAGCTGAGTTCTTCGTCGGAGCAGACTAGCTTCGGTCATGACTACGAAAAATATCAGTTTGCTTCAGCTATTGTATTATCCATTTGCTCAGTTCATGTACGAACATTATACATGTCGAACTACGAACACCCTAATTATATTTTACCAACACAAGTTGATATAACCAGATATCAAATTGAGACTCGTGTGAGTACTACTTTTGTATTGTTCAATTAGTTTTCGATATATTTTTGTGGAATGGACTGACTTCTCGAAGTAAAAATGCGTCAGTTACTTTAAATTGATCTTTTGTGATCATTTCATTAATCATTATTGGAAGTTGTAAAACTTTTAAAAACAAGTTGCCCATTTCATATTCGGAAGTCATAGGATTGCGGAAGTTAAAAGACACTGTTTACTTTTGTGCTAAAGCGGATGTCAGGGATAATTTCACACGTTGCGATTACTGGTTCGATACTGAAACAAGAAACGAAAACTAGTAATGGTCTTTTATATATTCAGTCATTTCCGTGGCATCTTTTCAATGCAAAACTTTGAAACAAATGCAGCTTTGTTTAAAATTTGATTTTAGTCCGTACAACTCCTTTTTGTTGCCTTTTAACAAACGTGACATAATTCAAAGGATTGTGTGAGTGTCGAGAAAAGCACAACTGTTTTCTAAAACATGTTTTTTCGCGTTTCCACAATTCATGAACATCGTAAAGTATTATACTGAACACTGTAACTCCTAATTCAGACTCTCCCCGAACACAGAGTTGATGGGAAGTATTTTTCGTCGTCATGACCGAAGCCAAGCAAAATGAAAAAATCTCGTCAGGTCTGCCACCTCGTCTGGATTCCATAACCCTTTTAGTGGCAATCTTGGCGCTGTTTATAACCTTGACTGCCTGCGCGGGAATTGTGTATGTTCACCTGCGCCACGCGCGTCGGCAAGAGAATTTGAACATGGAACTTTCCAAACTGCGCAACAGATTCGAACAACTGCAAGAAAAAGTCAGGATCAACAGTATGAAAAAGCGAGTTGAAGACGTTGGACCCAGAGCGGAAAAAGTTGTCTCAAGCTCAGGTATGTGGCACAAACTTTTCACTCATCAATTTCTATTTCAACAGGGCTTGAAATTAAGAAAAAAACTAAGTAGGTAATTTGCGACTAGTTCCGAAAATTTAGTCGCAAGTTTGAAAATTTTAGTCGCAAAAAAAAAAATAAACGAGACCGCTCGGAAAATGTTTACAAAAGAAGCTTAAAACGTTCTGCGTCTGCGTTACTAATCAGCGGTCTTCGCTCTAAGCATTGCGCCCGCCATACACAACTTAAAGAAACCGCTTTAATGGCGCATGAGAAGGGCGATCGAGGTAAATTAAACAGGATTTTACCCAAAGATTTCGATTTTTTTATTTATAAATAAGACACGGGACTCTTAAATATGATATTCCTTTATTAACTTAGGCTTAAAATAGTCACCAGTCGCCAACATGTGACGGAATGAACGGCCACAAACTGGTCGCAAACTTGCGACTTATCGGCAAATCTTAGTCGCAAATGCGCCTGTATCAGTCGCAATTTCAAGCCCTGTTCAAGCATACTCCATATTCCGGAAACCTTCGATATAGATAACACTTTACATGCAGTTGAAAGCAGAATCTCTGAGCGACTTAACTCTTAAATTTTTACTGTTCGCGCATTTTAGAAAGTGGCCTAATACTGAATAGGAACAGTCAAACAAGGACTGAACATTTTAGACAACAGTAAGGCACCGTCTTGCTATAGTTTTAAGCGTAAACTGGTTGGCTATGCTATTGAAATTGCCGAAGCTTCTGTGTATGTTATCAGATTGTAGTTTTTTTATTGGATTGTTCGCGATGTAAAAACAGTTTCGGTTTGGGATGAACTTGCAGTGGTGGATGGGCGGGATGAAAAAAGATAAACAGGTTTAGGTTGTACACAAATAGCTTTAACTGGCATTCCAATAGTTAACATGTCAGTCCTCTAAGAAAAGTCTATTGTTTGATTGATAACAACAAGAAACTAAAATTTACTTGATTATCTAGAGAAATCATTTGTAAAAACTTTGAAATCCATATGCTTTTCCGTTTTACAAAAACAAATCAATTTCATTACAGTTTAAGTTGCTTTGGCATAATTTGGAAAATATCAAAATTCCTGCCTGACATGAAACATGCAGTGAGATGTGACTGGAATAGTTTTTCCCCCAATGTACGTAATCCTAGCAAAACCCTTTTGATGTTTTTTGTTTCACTCATCTAGTTTTTGGGAAGTTGTTACTTGTGTAGTTAGAACTTAGTGTATTGCATTTTTCTTTCTTTCTAAATAATTCTCCGTACAAAACGGATTAGAAGAACTGCTACCCCAAAAACGGGAAAGGAAATTGCCGCAACGAGGCCATAGCTGCATGCTGCCAAAAAACAGAACACAGCGTTTTAAGAATAAATCGTTGTCTTTTTAAACTAGTAAAACTTATTTTGTTTTTAGTGTTTTCTATTGTACTTTTATGCAGTCATACTTTTAACTACTTATTATAAAATCCAAACATTTGTTTTGAGTATTTTTTAATAAAGTTATCAATACTATTGTTATTGTTATTACTACTGCTTATAAAATAACATTAGAAAGCTAAAACAACAAGAACGTGAACTTTAACGAAAAAATATACACGGCCTTGCTTCAGTGTAAAGTGGAAGGACTGCCAAAACCGAATGTGACTTGGAGACGAGTATCCGGGACACTGCCGCCTGGTCGTCACGTGATTGGAGCTGACGGCAGCCTGACTCTCTCCAGCGTTAAGTTCACAGACCGCGGCTCTTACGAATGTCTCGCCAACAACATCCTGGGTTCTGCAAAAGCTCGAGCTACGCTGAGTGTGGAAGGTAAGCGCATAGTTTAGGGGTTCATTAAATTATGTTACTATTCAATTGGTTTAAAAAAAGAACAATAACTTCAAGAGAGGGACTGAAACAAGTACAAACATTCTGGGATATTCTTACTCTCTGTAGCACAAATTTCGTTCGTCCTGTATAGAGTTGTTAAAGTTTTATTTCACGAAAGTATTTTTTAGGACTTATGATCGATTCTTGTAAACTGAAATTATTGTTGCTTAACGAAAGGTTAGATAAACAGTCTCGTATTAGACAGGCTTGGTGTATCAATTTGATGGAAACTTTTATTCGTAGATTTTTGACTATGCGTTGTACAACACTGTCTAAAAACTTCTTCATACTCGTTTTGCAAAAGAAAAATCTCTATTTGCGGTGTATCTTAGGATTCTCTTCATTGACCAATTTACTTACTGTGGAAGGTTGAAATGTTACTCCCACTT
>JAOBRG010386414.1:0-10844 GCA_027574985.1 Umimayanthus nakama | reverse complement strand
AGTGCTCAGCGGCCAAACCTTACTGGTTACCCCCTCACTTACTACTTTTTCAACCTGCCAAATTTGACGGCATGATACCAAAAATTGAGGGAGCATTGATCCTTTACATTTGCGTAGTTTGAGACAAAACTTGTCCCGAGAAATTCACTCCTAAAGTAAACCGCGCGTCGTACAATTTTACTTCCGGTGAAAACTTTCGCTCGTCATATCTCGCAAGCTATTAGACGTATTGAGAAACATTTTTTTTTTAAATAGAAGTTCATTTCATGTATATTCATAATCTGGGAAAATCTCAATTTCGAAGTTTTGATCCGTTCCGACATGAACGGTAACCTTAAGGAACGAGCAAGTTTGCAAGCCAGCTTAATGGTACGACTCAACGAGTGAGTAAAGATCTTACAAAGCAATTTCTGTGCTGAAATCCGTTTGACGAACAGTTGTTGGTTGTCCGCTAACGAGTTTTGGTAGGGCTTTTTTCTTGATGCTGTTAGCTTACACACTTTTTTTACAAGAACAATTTTGTAAGTACAACGAGCCTCAGATTTGCCCAAGAATTGAGAACAAGCTAAGAACAATCGAGGCTCGGCTTCAGATGCAAATGTAACTGCAAATTTTTATTGAAAAACATTACATCAAGCGTCATTTCATCGTTTTAAATGCAAGTCTTTCTACAGTTCGAAACACGGAGTGAGCAGAGACGGAGCGAGTGCCGATCAAAGTGTGTTTACGGCAATAATAAACCAAGGCTGCAGAAATAAAACTAACCTTATAAGAATGTTCAGCAATCTAGATTGTACAATATTACAACAAAAATAGTGTTGGCACTTTGGTAAAATTGTTTTTACTACAAAATTAAGAACAAGTTAAGGACAATTTAGGATCAAATCGTGCAAAAAAGAGGCTCGGCCAAATTTATTGATTCTTACTAAAAAAAGCGTGTATACCAAACTTTTTCACCGTAAAAACTAAACAGGTCAGCGAGGTAGTTTCCTTTTCTTAACAGCAGATGCCATTTGTAACTGTCGATATTAAAAAGGTTGACCTTGGTCTAAATTATTCGTTGCAAGGTCTGCTTAGGTGAGGAGAACTGAAGATATGATAATCTAATCACACTGAAGACCATAAGAATAATAAATCAGGATAACAAAAAGCTCAACTTTGAAAGGTGGTGTGATATATCACTAGCTTTGAAGACCTGGTAAGAGATGGTTCATTCCTGCATGTTTTACGACTTGTATGAGATCTGGAAACTCACGAAACTCACGAAAATATGCGTTGCTGTGGGTATAATGCGCCGATGAAAAATGTAAGCCCCCTTCCCCCCTAGGCCGCGTAAGGCATGCAGGGAACTTGGGTTTTGAGCTTGGCAAAATTTGTTTAAAATCCTTGTTTTGGGGTCTTTTCAGTAAAAGAGAGAGTTAAGATTTCCAGAACTGATGGTCATCAGTTCAAGAGCCGGTCGATTTTAACACGGTCGGTGCAGTTTTTGGACATTATATTGTCTGTATAGATAAATATGTTTGTCTTTGCTCAAAAGTTGTTGAGTTGTGTACGCCTAGGTGTCAAACGTAAATCTATCGCTGTGGGTGAGGTAAGTCAGGGTTTTAATTTTATGATCAAATGTAAGCCAGTGATTGTTGGATATGAAAGTCTCGGGTGAAACTATGAGTCAGTCTTTGACATTGTGTGCTGTCTGCTGGTGTGCAAAAGATTCAAGATCAAACACTCGGACTAGTGCTTACAGAGACTAAGTCAGCTAGCCACACGAGTCTTTAGACTTAAGCCAGCCCTCGTGACGGCCGTGTTACGCACACTTGAGTGTCATTATTGGGCCTCCCCTTAAAGGTCATGCAAGCGTGGGGGTTGCGGGTTAGTCTCTCCTTGTGGACCATCTATGCCTGGGTGGAAAGTGAGCCTAGATGTCGAGTGAGCCATGTTCATCTGGGTGCCAAAGTGAGCCATGTACCCCTGAGTGCCAAAAGAGACATGTACACTTTGGTGTCGGGTGAACCATGTACGCCTGGAAATCGAGTAAGCCATGTACACCTGGATGCCAAAGTTAGCCATATATGTGTGCCTGGGTGTCAAGCGAGCCATGTACATCTGGGTGTCGAGTGAGCTATGTATGCTTGGGCGTCGAGTAAGCCATGTAAACCTGGGTGCCAAACTGAGCCATGTACGTCTGGTTGGCGAGTGAGCCATGTACACCTGGATGCCAAATTGAGCCATGTACGCCAGGGTGTCCAGTGAGCCACGTGTACCTGGGTGCCAAATTAAACTATGTACGCCTAGTTGTCGAGTCAGCCATGTACACCTGGGTGCCAAATTGGGCCATGTAGGCGTGGTTGTCGAGTGAGCCATGTACACCTGGGTGCCAAGTTGAGCCATGTACACCTGGATGTCGAGTGAGCCATGTACACCTGGGTGCCAAATTGAGCCATGTACGCCTGGATGTCGAGTGAGCCATGTACATCTGGATGGCAAAGTGAGCTTTGTACGCCAGGGTGTCCAGTGAGCCACGTGCGCCTGAGTGCCGTAAGTGATCCAGGTACTCCTGGGTGGTACGAGTCAGCCACTGAGTTGCGGATTATGAACACGTTGGCGTTAAGAAAGAGCACCTCACTGTGGGCCCTGCACAAGGCAGTACTCGTTATCAGACTGCTGGTAAACCTGGCTACTCTGAATAAGCCTGTCCAGCGAGTCCTGCACCTGCGCTCGGCTCACAAAACAAAACTTGTGTGACGCGTGGAGAATATTTATAATCTTTCCTATGTAGACTCCTCCGCTCGATAAACCTAAAATACAAAAAGCAGAGAACGCAGGTCAAGCTAAATAAAATGGATTGCTTACACAGCCTCTACATAACATGATTCAAGGACATTCCTTTCAAAGACACTGAAGTGTAGTGACGCTTTCTAGACGATGGAAGCTTTCACACAGGATGTGAAGGTTTTTCTTATAAACTCTCTATTTATCTAATTAATTTCAAAATAATTTCTATTTAACTGCTTTCTTCGCTAAAGGCCTTCATTTTAGTGCAAGACAGGTTACTACAGGAGCATAGTCTCAACAACAACAACAACATTTATTTGACCCAATAGAATTTTACAACAAGTTTTTACAAAGTATTTACAAATTATTTACAAATGAAGAAATTCAATAATTACTAGACAAAAATTATAAAACAAGAAAACAAAAGATGTGTTGGGGTCAGGTTGAGCCATAAGGGGCTTTTCGAGCTAGGCTACCTAAACTATTTAAAAGATGAATTGAAAATGAATGAAATTGTGTCGGAACATACCACTCCGCACACGCACATAAACATACACACACAGTGCTAACGTACTTTCAAGGACCAAAGTTTTTAAGGTTTTTCGAGTCAATATTAATTTTTGCATGGGGCCAAGCAGGAAGTACTCATAGAAGGTAAAAAGATGCATGACCTGGAAAGACAAATGTTTCGCACAACATTAAAGCAAAATAGACGGGGGGACGCATAAACTCAAGCCGAGCTTTTAGTATAAATGAAGATCTGCAAAAATCATTCAAAACCACACAAGAAAAGGTTTGATAGATAGCAGGAGATCGTTTATACGTTTTATGAACTTCTGTAAACTAGAGAAATTTGAAAAATGATTTACTCAGTGAAAGATACTTGGCTTTGAATGTTTGTTTTAGCGCGAGTACTGCCCTGCTCTGGTACACAGGTTCTGAACAGAAGCAGAAGGCAAGTTCTACCTTTAGACGCTGCGGCCATCGCTTTCAAGATTGCTGGTCCCAAATTTCGCGTGTGACTTATGACCTGTTAATGGAAGAAATAATATTCATCAGCCGCATTGTTATGTTTAATGTTTAGAGTGCAATTTCCTTAAACCTGTCTGTAACTTAGTTATAACTACATATGGGCTTGAAAAAAATCATTATCACCACTATTAATAACAGTAACAATAACTGATGCTTTTCAACAGCAATCTGTCACCGTACGCTTGTTTACGGAAGACTAGGCTACTTGCATTGTCTTTTTATCCAATGCGTTTCTTTCTCAGAGTCGAGTGCAGGTCCAAGAAGGCCTGGTCTCTCAGGTCAATCAGTACGTAAGGTAACGGGGTGCAGCTTACCTCATACGTATCAGTGCTCGTGTCTTTCATGTACAGCAGCCCCGCCTTCTCCAGCTTTTTAACAGTTTGACGCACAACTTTCTTGACCTCGTACGGGCCAGGAGCATCTGCAGTCTGCAAGAGTTCAGTTTAAAGTCTATTAACTGTTTTGTTGCACTCTATTTTATTCAACGCCTGATGGGGTGTCTAACTGCAATAGAGCTTTATGCAGCAGAAACGGGGGAACCCTTTCATGTCCTTCTTAATTTTTGCCTTTAACTTGTATTTACAACAAGAATAAGGCCTCTTATACGTGCCGTGATGGGAATCGAGAGAAAAAACAACCATTTTGGTAATCAGGGGTATTTCCTACATTGTTTTTTCATTGAAGAACCCGGCGTTAAATTTGTTGCACACTACGACAAGGAAACCGCTAACAGCCTGCCAGAAAACAGTTGTCTTGTCCTTCTCGTAGGTCAGAAGACGCCTTTACCTCTTTGCTTTCAAAGTCTCGAAGCAGCATCTTTCTTGCCATAACCTGAACTTGAGTATCTGCACACAAACTCTTGAACTGAAACGCGGCAATTTTCTTCGTCTTAATGCTGTCACAGATGTACTTCTCTAACTGCTGTTCTGTGCCAGAACTTTCATCTTGGTGGAAAAGAGACTGAACAGATTTGGGAAGAACGAACGGCTCCTTATAAACTGTTCTGCTTAGTTGAATCACCTCGAGCCAGAACAGAACTTCAGCATTGGGGTTTGTTTCTCTTGCTGCGAGTCGTTTTGAAGAAATCAAGGAAAAAACACCCATAGCCATGGGATGAAAAGTAGTTTCTAAAACATCATCTAAGAGTTTTTGTTGGTCTAAAACTAGTATAAACATCACGTGCCTTCAAATACTGATTCATGTTGATGGAGGCCAACAACAAGCCAGACCCTTTCCTACTGTAGGTGAAAAAACCGGGAAGACGTGTGTGTGTGTGTGTGTGTGTGTGTGTATGTGCGCGCGCGCGCTTGTGTTTAGCTTGGGTAATAAATATCATTAAAAAAGGAGCAGTGACAGGGGGGTTCAAACTCAAAAAATTACAGAATTAAGACTTTTGCTATCAGATTAACAAGACTAAGATAAAGCGTAATTTGAAAGATTACCTTTCTAAGCAATTCTAGTTCTGTAAGAACAAGAAAAATAAAAAAGAGAAAGGAATACCAAGTGTATATATGTAAAACCAAATGGAACCAGCTTACACTAGCGTTTCTTGTCTCTCTATTTGTTCTTTAAACATGTTATGCTTGTGTATATATACAGCCAGTTCAAAAAAGGTTGTCATAGTCAACAGTCGATACTGGAACCGAAAGGAACTTTGGGTGCAATCATAATGAGTGATAACGGGCAAGCAAAGGTTGCTGTTATTTGGCCGTAGCATTATAATGAACTTGCACTCATTATTTCGCAAAGTCAGTGCAAATAGTAACAGATTATTTGTGCTGCCTTCACTCCACGGGTTCTGTTCGGTTCTAGTATTGACTATGATAACCTTTTTTAAAATAGCTGTATGTACTTGTTCTTATCAGTTCACAAGTGTGAACCAGGCTAAAACCATACACGCTCCGTCATAAGTACCAACTCCAAAGCTCTGCGCTATAGCACCCTTACAAAACCTGTTCTCTATCTTTACCTATCAAACCCACTTAGATATTGCAACGCAGTCTCTCTGTAACCAACTATCAAAGACAGTGCTGACTGAAATTCAAATTGGAGATTCCTTCAAAGCTGACGTAACTGCGAGTGTTTGCACAACAAGGTCACTTAAAATAGTTTATCTCTATAAAGAACAGCTTGATTAAGTCACCTGCCAAGATGGTTGGTAACAAAACGGTAGTATTGCGACTCATTTCACAATTTGATCGGAGAGAGAGAGAGAGAGAGAGAGAGAGAGAGAGAGAGAGAGAGAGACGGGAAAGATGACATGAAATGGGCGGCTCGCGAACGAGGCCCAGGCTCCGCAGCGCAAATGCGGCTACTACTTACATATGAAACATTATTATATACACAAGTCACTAGATAACGGCAACGGAGCTCTCTGATTGGCTCCTGCACAACTAGGTTCTCAGCTCATATCCTCTGTGTAGCGAAATTCAAGATGGCGGCGAGGCTTGCCGAGCCGACAAAGGAAGAAATTGTGGCTTTACTCAAAAAAGCCACACCAGAAAACACCAAAAAAGCAAACAAAAATGAAATCAAGATTCTTATCGGTACGTTTACGGAAGTGAAGAAATATTTCAAGTAATTATAAATTTGAAAAACACTAAAACGTTCATACAAAACTCCGTCCGGTGTTTCTTTAACGAACTCAAACATGTACACAACCCACAAACAAACTTGCCGGAATAAAGTATCATCCGACGACTATTGAAAAGAATGTTGATTGATGATTTGCATATAATAAAACAATTATTCCACTCGCTCTCGTCGAAATGAGTTGATAGACAACTCGGCACTCCGCGCCTCGTTGGCTATCAGCTCATGTACGTCTCGAGCTCATGGAATAATTGTTAAATATTTCGTCACGAAACTACCGTCCTTTTTAGCAGCTTTTAAATATTTGTTGTCTTTATGTAACCTATTTTATTATCGAGCTCCTTCATTTCGACACCTCTCGTCTTCTTTAGCTCGCAGAGTATTAGACTGAACATTTAGTAGAAGTTACGTTTCTTTTCTGCATATATTGAGAGATCATCTGCGGTTGAGATCACTTAGCTCATTCTCAACAGCGTTTTAGGTTGTTTTTGCATTTCTCATTGCTTTGTTTCAATTTGTCCTGTTCATCCAAGCACACGCTTTTTATAAGAAAATCCAAGCCGAGATTTGCCAAAAAATTTAGAACAAGCTAAGAACAATCACCAGGCTAATATTTGATCAGAATAATTGAAGAAATTTATATAACTTTGTACACAGATTGAGGTATATGAAAGCAAAACTTTCTAGAATTTAGCTTGGTCATCCGGTACTGGAAGAGCGATAAGCAAGCTCTTCTCGTTCGCAGACGCTGTATTGACAGCTTCGAGTTTTTCGCTAGATGAAACAAAACCAAAAACGCATTCTTTGGTACCGTTTTACGTGAAATGTAAATATTAGGAAATAAGGACAATTTAAGAACAAATTGAGACTCAAATCGCTAAGAAATTAAGAACAGCCTAGCCTCAGCCGAAAGTTACTGGTTCGTATAAAAAAGCGAGTAGTTCTGATATCATGTTCTTGACTTTGACGCCGAGGGAAAGAGAGTGCGAATACGAGGCCAATGCCGTTTCAAGTGAGACGAACGCTTTCGAATATTGGAAAAGGTTTTGTGCCGAGAAAAATTATTGCTGTCAACACAGCAACACAACGATGTGTAAACACGAAATCATATCCCGCATAGAGTAACGAGGCCGGTGTCAGTGATTTGCAACTCTGCCCAACACGCAACATGTTTCCTCCCAACAAGCCATCAATATAATGTGGTGCTGATGCCTTAGTATCGCAATTAGCTTTTAAATTTATTGTAATGCTGGTGAATGGGCCAAAAGTTTTATATAACATAATATAATAAGTTATTATATGGCTGACTGATTTCGCGTGCTGTGATTGGTCAATTCCAGGTCCGTAAGTAGCCGTACAGACCTCTAACTCTCGATCACCTTTTTAAAACCGTAATAATCAACAAAGCCATATAATAAACATCTTATTAGCCTCGTTTGCTCGGTCCGTATGGCAAGTTATGGATCCTCGTTTTTTCCTTCCTTGCTTTCATGGCCTGTGTGCTTCGCGCTTGGGCCATAAAAGGAAGGAAAAAACTTGGTCCATAACTTGCCGTACGGACTTCGCACTCAGCTAATAAGAGGTGTATGTTTTCCACTTTGAGGATACTGATGAGGTCCACGGTTAGTTGTCTCTCTTCACGGAAGGTGGATATCTTTCCCTGTACGACAACCAGCTGGCCCAGTTCATGCTTTTCACCTTCTTTATCTGAAGCAATCGAAGTTGATTTCCACTGACAGCAAGAGATCGTAGCCGTGCCATCATCCACTGCAATTGAAACACAAAATGGAGGGCGGTTATGCAGGAAAAGAATTAAACACGAAGTCTTGTTGCTCAAGGCTATGCCCGCTAATTTCTAATACTAACCTGGGGATAAACCTGTTTACTCGTGCCGTAGCGCAATCAGGTGAGGATTCGGCTCCGTTCTTATTACTCGTGTCGTGGGGAAACTAGTTAAGGATTCAGCTTCGTTCTTATTTTTCGCGTCGCAATCATCCGCTAAGCCGTGATGATACCCGAATTTACAACAGATAAGCTAAATCTATGGCCTTCTAGAAACGTGCCAGTTTTAGCAACGTGATAACATTAACTTTCACGGCCCCATTGTCTTGACCTGGCGTCATCTGGAGCTGATTGATCTGTGTGCGTCTTTCAAGAAACTGCCGAAAGTGTTTTGCCCATGTGCATGTGTTTAGCTGCATGAATTGTTTGGTTTTATAAAAGCTGTCCAAAGCGCTGTTTCATATTCAGTTTATTAACGGGGTGTCTGGGACCTGAGTTTGCAGACGTGACGCGAACTCTGCAAACAAATGTGCTACTGTTTAATAACAGCGAAAGTTGCCAACGGCGGGCACTTGGGCTAATAGTCGTCTTAGAGACTGCACTTGCATTGCCGCATTCTCAGACTGTCCAACCTAAAGACCGAAGTTTTTATTGTAAGGGGAAATATTGTCATCTAGGGGTTTTTTAAAAGGGTTTGGTTCCTAAGAAAAAGTTGAACTTGGAAGCCTTTAATGTTAAAATCAACTTCAGCACTAAAGACGAATATTATAGTCACAATTTCCCCGTGAGTTGATGGCCTGACTGCACTTGTTGTTTACGAAAAGCTTATCTTGAGATAAAATTTAACGAATTGAAAAAATACTTCCTTGGCCTATTGTTCGTGAGAGCAAATCTTGAAAATTGGGATTTTCCTAACACAACCACGCATGAGTCGGGATTCGGGAATTGCAACCAAAAATGAGATAACCCCTAGATGGTTGAACACTCTGCGACTCCTGTCAACTCTAGTGGGCTCCCATCGTGGGCTCCCACTGCACGCATTCAGATAGCTGAACAAAACTCGTATCTAACTCTAGTCACTTAACTCTCTCACGTTTGTATGACTAGAATTTAAACTCAAGTTTACTGAATAACTCTGTACTACTTCGATTCTGCTAGTGAACACAATCCAAAAAGCTTCTGTCTGACCTTCAAGAAAGTTTCTAACCTGGTAGGGGTAGCTTTCCTAGCTTTTCTTTTTTTCCCCTTTCTTAATAATGAATCCTGCCTCTTCTTGCATGAGGTACCGACGTCAGAAAACCATGCAACTGCCCAAGCAATCTGGATCGTTATAAGCAGAATTGAATTTTTGGTATAGCTCAAAAGTCATTCAGAGATAATGTACATAAAGAGAGTGCAATGAAAAGAAAGAGTTGCAAGCAAAGTATCTAAATATTACCTCCATATGAAACGAGTTTTTCTCGTTCATCGACACTGACCACATAACCAACAACTTCAACTCTTGAAACTGGGTGGTTTCCAAAACAGTAAATTCCTGGAAGATGAATACAATCAGTAGCTTTCACGACCCACAACACAATCCCTCTGCAACAATTGCCCCCAAATGTCCCCACAAACTGGCCCCATTCTCCGCGACAGACAAACAGTTGGCTGCTAAAAACACCATTGCCATGTTTGTGTCATTTACCCAGCGCCAATCAGTGGCTTCCCTGACACACAATGTAACCCCTTCCTCACAAAAAGGTCTGCACTTTGGAAGCGGCAAAATATAACATAACATGACATGAGATAATCATGAAAGTTGTAATACTTGTGAGCTGATTAGTACACACATGCACACATTTACATATATACATACATAAATACAGTGAAAGATTTTTTAGACTACATATCACATTTTTATTGCATATGTACCTACTTTATCTTTTAAAATTTTAGATCAGTTGCAAAATCTTTTTATCCAAATATACGTCTTAACATATCTAAACACTTCTGATTTTTCGCCATTTCTCAATAACTCTGGACAAGTCTAGACATGTCTACACATCTCTAGACGTCTCTGAGCATGCCTAGACATCTCGACATGTTGAGACAACTCTAGGCATCTCTGGCCATGTCTAGCAATCTCTGAAAAGTGCAGCCAACTCTCAACAATGATGTGTAGACAACTCTGGACATGCGTAGACAACTCTCAGCATATATGTATTAAATCCTTACACTAGATACTGTATCCAACTAAAACCTCAAAATATACCTTTTCCAGACCAAACTGGCACAAAATCCACACTCTTACAGGTGGTAGATACTTGTATAATGGGCAATTCAGGGAAGAAGGGTGAAGGAATCTGGCAGTTGACTGAAAAACGTAGCCATGAAGTATATAATACACATGCAATGCCTTGGGTTGAGTGTTGTATAGCCAGTACAAGGGGTTAAGTACTCTTGTCAGATACCTGTTTGGTTGTTTGGTATCAAATAATTTGGACTCCTTGGGAATTTTTTTTTTATATAAGTTTGCAAGTAATCAAACCAAATATAAGGATAAATGTCACTTTGTAACAATGATACAGTTACTTCCCAAGAATCAACTGCATCTCATCAAGAATACTAATGGATGGAGTAATACAGTGCATAACAAGAAATATTAGCCTCCCCATACCCCCACC
>JAOBRG010386403.1:0-10844 GCA_027574985.1 Umimayanthus nakama | reverse complement strand
TCTGATGAAGGAACTGTAAACTTCAGTTTCGGAAACTTTAAGTAAAAGTTTGTCAGAACTGATCCTTAATCTTCATATATATATATATATTTATATATGTAATAGTAGTGTTCAGGTTTTTATTCGCTGTATTTTGAATTTGATGTCCTTATTTCTCAGTTTTAGACCCTTGTTCTGTGCTCTGCTTAGACCTCATGTATAATTTAAAAAAAAAACCTATTCCAAAAACAGATAGAACAGTAGTAAACTTAAGATTTGGAAACCATGAGCCTGAATCTTCTCCTTCTGTTTCTCGTTTCTGCTGCATATTAAACATCTCTCGAGCTTTCCTATTCTGCTCAGCCAATTTCTTTCCCACCGCAACTTTTTTGGAATCTTTAGTTTTTTTTTCTGCTGTTTTTATTTTTTTTACTGATTCTTGAATAATTTGTTCAGTCTCAGCAGATGCTAGCGCTGGAGAGACAACATTTTCTTGGTTTTCGGTCGACTTTTTTATTAAGGTTTCCTAGCATCTGCTGAGATTTATGCTAGCATCTGCTGATAGATTAACCTGAAGTTCTCAGAATTGCTTTATTTTGCCTGAATGATCCGATAATTTATGATTCAAGTTCTAAAAACTTTGATAAATCATAAATTATACTGTTCATCACTTCAGCTGCATTACTATACCTTCCAATTTCCTATGCTAATATATTTGTGGAGGTGGGTGGCAGAAGACAACATGCATTGTGTTCAAAGTGATGAACATTTGTCTTGAGACTTAGCATTGGTCATCCCAGCTACTTATAACCTTGGTTAATTTCCCAATCTTAGTTTGTGTGTTTTAGTAATCATTGACTAAATAAAACGCCAACGTCCAGATGAGCATGATTTATGAATTTTCCTTATTTCAATACTGGTGAACAAGCATTCATATGGCATACTTGCCATGATGTTCAATTTCATTGCCTCAAACAAGCAGTTAGCAGCAATAGCAATAATCCTACACAAAATTGTGCAGTCAGGGAAACAGTGCTAACAGTACTACATGTACTGGAGTCAAGTTCAAAATGTAATAAGTTAAGGATGAATGTACAAGTTCCCATAAACAAATATGCTTTGACTACAAACTTGAGTTACACTTCAACAAAACTGTAATGAACATCTAGTATTCGAATTTAAGTTTAGTAAATTGGGTTATCTAAAATGTTCTGTGTTGTTATGATTATTTTGTCAAACTAGTGACTAGCACTTTTGCGTGGTTTGGCACATATTAAACCAGTGAATTTGTAAGCTCTGATCGGTTGTTCATGGTAATGGAATCTCCTGTGTTATACAGCGTTTTTCTCATGCTTACTTTGGTTCCTCCTCTCAACATATCCTGCATTAGTATTTGCCATCGAGTTGGTTATCACTTTACCCGCGCTCTGATTGGTTCATCAGACACGGTATATCCTAGTATAACCTCCTCCGACAAACTGCGCACGCTCCGACCGATCTACATTTGAAAGTTTTCGCACTTTTGTAAGGAATGAAGCGATAATTTTTGCTCCTTTTTTCTGTATTAGTAAACACTAAAACAATTATTCCCCTCAGTGTCAGTGCCCAGCGGAAAATATTCACCTCGCTTCTTCGCGGTTTGGTAGAATGTCCTCCACTAGTCACCTCCACTTTAGGGAATAATTGTCAATTATTCTGAGCATGCGGGAGGCCAAAGGTAAGCAAGCAAAGCTTGGTACCAAAGGCAGCTTTTTCTGTTTCTCTTCACTCGCTAGTAACCTAAACTTCAGAGATAAATTGCCTGTTATTCCGAGCACACTTGAGCAAGGGCAGATACCAGCACATACCGCTTAGAACAGAAGGATTTTGTCTATGTTTCTCTTTCTTTAAATTTCTACTTTTATTCACTGGTTTGATATTATGCAAACACAATTTATTATTCTCAGTCTAGGTAAGCCGCAAGTATATTCACCTCCACTTTGGAAATAACTGCTCACTTTTCACCTCTGGGCATGCATGAATGAACCTGTACCAGCATACATGTAACTATGTGAAGTGAACTCAGCTTTTTTGAAGAACACTGCATGGTTTAACAAGAACCATTCCCTTCACTCTCGGTGCCTGTGAAAAAGGTTCACCTCGCTGCACTTGCAGCTCAGCAAATACTCTCAGTAGCCAGCAACCCCAACTAAACTTACTAAAGCACTGAAAGTTTATCTAGGTCAGAAGTGCAGTTCTGACCAGTCATTTTATTCTACTTGTGAGTATAGCTCATAGTAAAGCAAAACTTAAATATGTGTGTACACACGATTCTCGGAACTCAAATGCAGGTGCCATGAAATATAATTCATGTTCATTGAAAGGATCACTGACAGAGGTTTTAGAAAACTTGAGAGACACATCTTTTGGTGCTTCCGGGGCCAAAAACAGGGGATAGTTTAAAATAGCCCATAACACAAGCAATGAAAGTGAAGTCCAAGCAAGGTTCGTGGCCAGCATAACATCTGCTTCAGTATCATACAAGGCCACAAGAAAGCCTTTATCATGAAACTCGACTGCTGGAAACATTGACGATTTTCTGTATGAGGGCGTCTATGATAAACAGAAGCAAATGTTTTTGCAATTGAATAAATTCGACTCAGTGCTTTATTCTTGCCTGTGATAACACTAATGGCAGAGCGCTTTCTCTCCAAGGGCAACTTGTCTCCTGGGGACTTCTCTGTAAGAAAATTAGGTAGCATACTGTATAAATTCTAACTAAATATTGTAGAGCACAAAATAATTAAATTGCAAATTCCTAGGTTCGGGGACTACAAACACGAAAGGTTGTAGGAGCTGCTCCTGACAGTTTGTTTTAAAACAAGTATTAGAAACAGAGAATGTTTTAAGTTTCCAAACAATGTGAGGGCAACAATAACAATAATATTTTAACAATAATGATAACGAAAGTTGAAAGCCTACAATGCGTTTTACTAAATGCATGTCGAGCTGCAAGAAGGAACTTCACTTCACTAGATATATACATGTACCAAAAGACTTACTTGTTGCATCTTCTTCACCCATATCATCATCGCTTTGATCTTCAACGTTTTCATTTGCTTTATGACTGTCTGCAAGAGGAAGGGGTACGTAAATTGAAAGGATATACCCAAGCAGGCCTGCAGCAGAAAATTATGGTAATAACACTTGGTGATCGGTAATTACCAATAAAATTTAGCTATGTATACATCATATAAATTCAAAACAGGAGGAAAACAATAGATGTTCTAAAGAATCATTATTTTGATAATATAGCTGACTTTAAACAATTGTGAGAAACTGTACCAACCAGGGACCAGTGCCAAATTCATACCAGAAATTTACTTCAAACTTCTCACAGATGCTTATTGCATGTGCTGCGATTGTGGCACTGCCATTTGGAAATGTCTTTGCCTGACACTTTTTGTTAAGAGGGCATCAGCCAAATTTTTCAACTTATCCAATAATAAGTACCTTCTAATATTCCTTTTTAATACAAAGTTTGCAAATGCATTTACTTACTGTTGCATAACAAATCCCCAAACTATAACAAGCTATAATGATAACAAATACACAGATTTATGAGCAGAACACACACTAGCAGTACCTCAACTTTACTGATGTTGTACTGTAGGTAAACAATCATGAAAATGGCAAGGTCCTTCAAAACTTCAATGTGTCCATTTACAGTTGCATAATCATTCACTGAAAGCGGCGTAGTCTAGCCTTAGTGCAACACAGCTTGATGACTGTCTACATTTTTATAAAAAGAAAAAGAGGCGAAAAGAGAAAAACGCATATTTCACAAATTATGGGCTTTTATTGGGAAATGATACAAAACAAAATGAAATGAAATGGTTTTGCAAAACACAAATAAATCAAAATTTGTATTTTGCGAAACCATTTCACAAAATACAAATTTGTGTTTTGCGAAATGGGGAATGCAAAGGTTTCAAACGTTAAGAACTGTGTTCTATTAACAGTTGTACAGATTGATTCGCTCTGTTAACCCTGCACCGGAAAAGATAAGAGCAAGCAGGCATCTTTCTGTAACCATTTCTCGAATGCATTCTTTTTTATTTCGCAAAGTACAAATTTGTGAAATGAAGTCATGAAATCGTCTACAATGTCAAAATGATCAAGGAAACGGCCTCACTCTTCAAAGGCATACCCGATTATACTGTGGTACATGCAGTTTCATATATCTCGATTTTTTTAATTTTTTTCATTTTACAAAGTACAAATTCTATAAAATCGTCGGCAATGTCAAACGATCAAGGAAACGGCCTCAAACACTGTTCCGGAGCACGCCCGATTATACATTTTCATTTTCATTTTTTCATTTTGCAAAAGTACAAATTTCACAAATTTCTTTTATGATTTATTTTTATTTTGCGAAACCGTTTCATTTCGTTTCGTTTCACAAAGTACAGTAAGCCTAATTTAAGCCCACAAAGTGTTGAAAACCAGAACCGAAGTCCACGTTTTCTTTGATTAGTAGCGCAAAGAAGACCCCACCCAACTTACATGTAATATTTCAACTTCATTTTTAAGCAACTGTCATGAAACTTTACAGAGCTGTAGCCTAATTATTTTTCATCTTTTGACACTTACTTGTAGCACTTCTTAAACACATACAAAACAAACAAAACTGGAAATTGAGTTTAAAAAGACTTATAACTATACAATATTTTACACAAAGGATAGGGTCATTCTTCTCCCGAAAGCTCTCACTGTGGCAGTGATTTTATTGAGGTCCTGTGTTTTGGCAGCAGTATCTTCATGAGAGGTGCCTCTAAGAGCTGAGGGCTCTGGGAAAGCCTACAATATTGACTCTTGGATTCATACCAGATCTTTATCAGTTTGGGACTCGGGATCTTGGAATAATGTCGGGAAATGGTGTTGGAATGGGTGTTTATCACCTTCTATCGGGTCGTCCAAAAACTCTGTTGGGATTTATATACAAAAAGTAATTGGATTCTACGTACAATAATCTACACTGTTCGCCTTGAAATGATCTGAAGTCACGATCAAAGAGCCGACTCAAAAAAATTGGATTGTTGCACATAACTGATGCCTTTGTGGTAGTTACCTTGTTTCAGATAGTAACCGGTTTTGTGTTGCATGTTCAGACTTTGAAAAAGTTAAATGTGTCTAGTTCAATATTTTAGAACTGAAAGTTTGCCATTTTTGGGGTCTTGCACAGTCTAAGATGTGCAGTCCAATGCTTTGGTGTTAATTGCCAGACACTGCGGAGTCACAGCGTGTCTCTTTTACATTGACCTTTTCAAAATATTGAAACAAGCGTTTTAGATCATCAAAAGCAATTGAATTTCTGTTATTGATATTCTGGCAAATCTAATCAGGCATCGTGTTTCATGCCATGTGGATTTTCCCCTGGGCCTTTTAAGCCATCTTCGCTTAGTATCAGCGTTTTTGTCAACAAAATTAGTTTCTTTATTTCTATTAAACAGCAATTTCATTTGTGTGATTTTTTTCCATTAAGCCAGCCACCGCCTGCATACAAACGAAGTATAAAACACGGTTAAGAACAAAGTGGAAGAAATTTGCTGAAAACACTTCCAATTTGGTAACAGCAAGAAAGTTTGAGGTCAGTGAAAAACTATGAGAAACTAACGGAAGGGTGTTGACAAAATCGAAGTTCTGCTGAGGACTAGTACTGTATGTCAGGCAAAGGTAAATGGCCCAAATTTGATACCACTGCCCAAAACCAAGTGGGTAAACCAACATTACTGCCTGCTCAGCTGCAGCAGGAGCTCTGGGACAAGAATGGTTGCAAACTTACCACAGCTGAGAAGTGGTAAGGATCCTCCTTCTGCTGATTGAAGAAAACAGGTTATTTGACTACTCTTAACTTCAACTTCGTTTCATCACTACTACCGGTATACATTTATATATTGATTTTACAATGTTTTCTACAAATATATGTAGCGCTGAGGAGTCCACTGAAAGCATAGACTCCTTATATGTAGACCCTCTTAGGATAAATATCATTTTTGATAAAGATCGTATTTGCAGCTGGTAACCAGATAATTACATCGAAAATAATATTGGATTAGTATTTGAAAGTGATGAGTTTATTTTACTGAATGATGATTGAAATCAAGAGCTGTTACTAGTAAGTACTGCCATCTAACTGAAATAAAATGTTTTTCATTTTTGTTTAAAAGTGATTTTTGTTTTTGATTTTATGTTGAATAAATTATACTTGTTCCAGGTTGTTGGGCCAGTATAAGAAATTGAAAACTGACCAAGTCTTGATTGTTTTGATTTTACATGAGAATGTTTCGATTGTCTTGTGTTATGGTCGTGAACTTCTTGATTGAGTCTAAAAAGTCCTTAAAATGACTCTGGTAATTGTTATAGTATTTGAACATCAGTAATGAGATTTCTAAGAATTTTATTTGATTAGCTGCAAGTATTCTTTCTTGTTCAAACAGGTCTGATGTATGGGTTAGATAATTGGAGTTTGTAATTGCTCTTATTGCCTTTTTGGTAAAATCTGCAGTCTGTTGATGTTTGTCTTGTATAAGTACTTGCCCAAGCAATATTTCCGTAATATAGGTATGGGTAAATGATCGAATAGTATGTTTTTAGGGTATATTTAGGAAGATGTTTTATTTTATCAATAACTCCTATACTTCTCGATACTTTTGATGAAATGTGTTTAATTTGGGGTTTCCATGTTAAATGTTCATCTATTATCAGTCCTAGGAATTTAGTTTCTGATACTCTTTCGATTTTTTCATTGTCTATTTTAGTGTTAATCAAGTTATTGTTAACTTTTTTCTTATTTGTGAATAATATGAAACCTGTTCTTTTTATATTGAGTGAAAGTTTATTACTCCTGAACCATAGGGATAAGTTAGTTAACTCATTGTTAACAGTCTCAGACTTTGATTTATAGAAAACATTAGCACTGTCTGCAAAAAAGTAAATGATAGATGTTCAGTACTGTTTTAATAATATCATTATTTAAAAGTAGAAAGAGAATGGGTCCTTGGGGTACTCCATAGTTGATTTCAAAAAATTTTGATTTTTCATTTTTGAACTCTACAATATACTGTTTTCTATTTGTTAGATAAGTTTCAAACCTCCTCTCACTCCACAGAA
Source organism: Umimayanthus nakama (assembly GCA_027574985.1). NCBI lineage: Eukaryota > Metazoa > Cnidaria > Anthozoa > Zoantharia > Parazoanthidae > Umimayanthus > Umimayanthus nakama. Next base: position 3,713 of record JAOBRG010386403.1, on the reverse strand, counting down.
TTCTAGCTTTTTTAATAAAACTTCATGGACTATTGTATCAAAGGCTTTTGACAAATCTAAGAATACTCCTAATGAATAGTAACCTTCGTCAATACATGTTGTCATTTTTTCTAGAAAATCAACAACTGCAAGTGAAGAAGAATGAATGCTTCTGAAGCCATATTGACACTTTGAGAAAATCTTGTATTCATTACCAAAATCTATGAATTTATTGTAAACAACGTTTTCGTAAATTCTAGATAAACAAGAAAGAAAAGAAATTGGTCTATAATCGTTACAAGCTTTTGGATCACCAGACATAATCAGTAGGACATAATTGGCTGTTTCATGTTTTTAAAACATTTGTTGCATGTAATTCCCAAATTAACCCTCAAACAACCAGGGGGTTCTTCCTCTCCCCCCCACTCAAGGTTTTCCGGCCTTAAACTTCTGTCACTTGAGTAATTGCCATGAAACTTTACCTGGCAGTAGCCTAATTAACAGCACATCTCTTGACACTAATCAAATGACACCAGCAATTTTCATTTGAGTATAACAAATTATGTCAAGGGTACACAGAGGACAGAGATGTTGATCTTGGGCCATGTGAACTTTAAACAATCTATTTTTAGTAACAAAGGACTCTACGGAAACAGGTAAAGCTAGTGCTAGGAGCAGAGTACCCGCACACATTGAGCGAGGTCTTTGCTCTTCATTAAAACACAGCACTGGTAAGTACTAATGCCTGCTTTTACTTGCCCGTCTGTCCTGTAAACTTGCAACCTCATCAGAAGAGTCTGTAAGCCTTGGCACAATTTTGTAGTTTGGGTCAGTTTATGACAGAATGTCAAGAAAAAATAAATGGCATCAAATTAAAAGAAATTCACGGGAATCAGCATTTAGTCCGATTTAGATTAATAAGAGACAAGCAAGAGTATGCACTGGTACACAGAATTGATAATTGCAGTTCGCAGGATAAACCAAATTCTTTTTTGTGCTTTTTCCATTTGCCTGGATCTGCTTTAATCCAGCTGTTTTTGTTAACTGTTGAAAGTGTACAATGATGCAGCGGTCAAAATGCCTCTTTAGTTGATGTGGAAATCCTCCGCTGATGTTCACTTCCAGCTCCTACGATGAATGTACAAGTACTGACAGTGGCAGCGACGTCAATGAAGACAGCAACCTTGACGTCAGTGAAATCAGCATTGGTGTATGTGGTCAGGATATACACAAACATGTATTCCCCGACGACACCTGTGTCAGGAATGAAGACATGTCAAATTGTAAGAAAGTTTCTTCTTGCACTGCTGCACTAATATAAGTTCACGGTTCAGTTAATTTTTAAGCCGGTGCAAGTTCATCGTTCTTGCTGGCATATCCTGCTGAATAGTTTAGTTTGAAAACGAACTTCTTTAACTGCTTTGGTGCATTAGTCTGATCAACAGACTCAGTTATAAGTGGAACGTAATTCAATTCAACAAATTCTCAGCGAGTAATGTGAAGCTCTAAGTAGGGAAATATCCCATCCATGCAGTTTTTATATTATAAGTTGTTTTGAAATTGCGTTTTCTGAGAATGAAAGAACGACACTGAGCCAACGAAAGTCAAATTGTTTCAAACAAGCTGCAAATGTAATGGAGGTAGAAAAAATTAATGTACTGACCCATGTGTGTAGCTTGCAAATAAAATGGTACTTTACTTACCATACACAACAACATGAGTGAAATGACATCCAAAGTGAAGGTCGAACGTTGCATATTTTTCCAGACAGTAAAACCCACCAAGGATTGTTGATGTTTTTCACTTCAACCAGCACATGGAAACAAGTTGGCAAGGAAGTGAAGCAGGAACTGTATGTCATGTGCTCGATAGACTGATTACATCTGTTTCTGTAGAGTTCTCTTTGTTACTAAAAATGGATTGTTTGAAATTCAGATATCCTGGCCCCAAACCTAGCTCCCTCTCTGTCCTTTATGTAATCTTGACTATTTGTAAACTAGGTTCTACTTCAAAGAGTCCGAGTTTTTGGTTACAATCTGATATGGAAGTCAAATGTTTTTATTTTTTCATACAATTTGTCATATCAATTTTACTTGCAAAACAGCCTATTTTACTGTTTTTCAATTAATCTTGGTGAAAATTAGCATTCAAGACTTCTATTGGGTTGTTACCATGATTATACCTGGCATAATTTAGGAATGTGACTTTCTTGTTTGGTTTTCTGCTAGATCTAATAGCCCTAACAAAGGTTGCCAACATGCATATACAGGCAAGCTACCTGAGTGTACAAGCAACTCACAAGAACTGGTTTCAATCAGGTATCCTTGCCCCAATTTAAATGTTTGCCTTTTATGGACAGCTGGAACAATGAGAATCTGACAGACACTCTTCTTGGAAAAGAATTAGTGACGAGAGCTCTACTTTTTGGCTTGCCTAAATCTATATTATATACTAGTATTTAAATTGTAGCTACTTCTGTTAGTATATGCAGTAGGACTACATCCTGTCCAATTTTGAAATAATTGGATGAAAACGTGGAAGTCCAGCATTTTGCAAACTGGCACCAATTTGTGACTAAAAATATGTTGGACTCATCCTCATCCGACTGTACTTCTCCGAGCTTGATTCTGACTGATCATCACTCGAATACTCCGGCTTGAAACTAAAGCTTCGACACTGAACTTTCTTTCACTGCCATTTTGCTTTGTATCGACTCAACCAGTTAGACCTAGTTGCGCTGTGTTACTGGCACGAGATCAAGGACCTTATTTTCTTTTTCAAATGTAACGCTGGCCTGTATAATATTGATGCCTCTCAATTTGTAAAACCTAAGCCCATGACTCGTCCTTCGCGACATAGTTGTAATTTGGACATGTCAGTACCAGTGTAAAACCAAACTTTTTTAGGGCAGCTATTTTAACCGTATTCCCAAAGTCTGGAATAGATTACCTTCTACCATCTGCAGTGCTGGCTCGGTTTCCTCATTTAAGACTGATCTATACAAGCACTATAAATCTGCTATGAAAATAACTGTCCTTCATGGAAATCTGTTTGCCCTAAGTGTAACTCAGAACATAGCATCAAATTGCCACCAATGTGTTGCTATTAGTCAGGATTATTGGACATGAACATTTTGGAATGCTAAATGTATTTGTATTTGTATTTTTTTTCTTTAACGGCCACACTTGATTTGGAGCCAAGATCTGTTGTGCGAGCCGTAACACACAATTTCCCATTCAACCTTTTTTAATCTTTCTCCGTTTTATTAGTGTGGTAAAAGCTGTATAAATAAAATAAAAATAAATAAAAATAAAAAAGGAAATTAAAAAAGTCCCCAGTTTCTTTGTGTTGGCTTTGAATATCAACAAAACCTTTTTTACGGCAAACCTGCATCTATAGCGTTTTTTCAAAGTTCGCATTTATAAAGTGTGTCAGTATGTTGAAATTAACGTGATCTTAAAACAAAAAATATTTGTGGGAGATTCATAAAGTATTTCTATTTTCATAGGAAAAAAACTGCACCAAAATTTTTATGTAATCAAATGATATGACTGCAGTGCTGGACAGAGTAGACGTGTGTAATCAAGCATGTAACCACAATAGCACGTATTTATTTAGATTGTTCTGTGAAAACAGTTGGACATGACAAAACCCTTAGATCCTACCCCTCTTTTTTCAAATAGGAAAGAATATTGTTTATATGAAATTGCAGCCATGCATGAAGGCCCTTGGTT
>JAOBRG010386392.1:0-10845 GCA_027574985.1 Umimayanthus nakama | reverse complement strand
TGAAAAATATTCACCTCGCCGCTTCGCGGCTCGGTAGAATATATTTCACTATTCACCTCCACTTCGGGAGATAGTTGCTAATTATCCACTCTTATTCATTCAACCAGGCTCACATAGTTTTCTACTCCTCAATGTCCTCCTGTTTGGGGTTTTTTTAAGAAACATTTTTTGTTTTATACTTGCAGACATATCTAAATGCTATCAATACATATTAATTACAATCCAAGTTTTTAAGTTTGGCTGAGACACGCCAGACTTCGTGTATTTGGTTTTAGCTGACGATTTAATGACCTTTTCGGAAGTTATCTTCATACTGGATCGCTACACTAACCCAGATGATCAATCAACTACATTTACAAACACTGATTCATCTTGGTTCAGACCATCCAATCCCCATTTCACTTATTCTTTTGCACACATATGTAATACTTAAGTAGTTACAACAAAGATAATAACCAAAAAAGAAGAATGGTTTCTCACCAGCCTGTTTTGTCTCCACAGTGATATAAGCCGGCCGACTGTAAGACGTGTAGTCGGGAATGTCTTTACTCTGCAGCCGAACTCGAAGACGTACCTTATACCCTGTGTAGGGCTTCAAACCATTTACTTTTACTGAAGGGGATTCAACCGTGTTGTTCTTCTTGTATACCTATAAAAACAAGATGTTGCTAAACTTTAGACTATGTATTCATGCCATCAAGACATGCCAAGTATCATGTTTATATCCTCAATCACAGATCTTTTCATTTTGGTTTGTAGAATATGTATTCATGCTATCCAGACATGCCAAGTATGATGTTTATATTCTCAATTACAGACCTTTTCATTTTGGTTTGTATTTTTCTTCCAAGTAATGTTTTGCAGCACTATTTTCAAGTACATTGACTCAGCGAATTGCTGTGGAAAGGTCGTTTTAAATTGCAGTGTGTATGTTTGTTGGGTTTGTTTCGCTGTGTTTCGTTGTGTTTTGTTTCGCCGGTTACCTTAAGCCGACAGGGAACTGCCTGTGTTGCTACCGCCTCAATGAACTAAGCCGAAAAAGGGGGGATGCAAAGTGTTGATTTCTTGGTTTTCTGATCCGAATTTCAGAAAGTTATTTCTAAAAATCAATCAAGGAAAACCACAGAAGAACTGTACTCAGTATCTACTATGCAACAAGTCTGAACGGCCCTGAGGAAAAGTTCTTGCATAGTTTCAGTGTCAAAGGTTATTTAGCAGGTCTGTGTAATTAGCTTGTAATCCTTTCAGGCTAAACAAGCGAGCTAGTAAGTAAATTCTCCTTACAATCAGGGTCGTAACGAGGTATAGGGGATCAGGGTTCAACGGCAAAAAATGGTCTTGAATCAGGGATGAGAGGACTGGAATCAGGGATCAGAAGAGAACCAAGAGAATACGGGGTCAATTTCTCGAAATCTTTTAGGATTAGGGATCAGTTTTTAAAAAACTTCGGGATCAGGGATCAAAAATTTGTCTAAAACAACGGGATCAAAGCTATTTTAAAAACATACCTCGTTACGACCCTGTTATAATATCTGCACAAATAAAGTTGTTTGGTAATGAGAATAAAACAAATGATCATACAGTAAACAGCAATTTATCTAAGATGAAAAAAAAATTCTCCCATTCTGTTTATAAGGAAGTTAAAGAGATAATTTTTGGAGATTCTGCAACACATCAGTGTCGAGGAGTTTAAGAATTTCAAAGTAGTTTTCTAGAGAAAGAGTACAGTCAAAGTACACGCATGTACATGAGGCTCTTAACATCAATTGGCGAATTACCCTACCAATGATTTCAGGTGTTTGCCTTAAAGTTCACGTTGGCAAGCAAGATCATTTTTTTGCGTCGAATGTAAGTAGCCAGAAAACTCACAAAGTGAATGGACTGCAGATGAGGAACAGAAAGTGCTCAAGCAGTAATTAGCGAAAATTTATATTATTTTAGATTTTTCACCAAAAAAATCTATCGAGTTAATGGCTCCAACACATTCCTCTAAAACATCACAAATCTTGTGAATTTTCTTCAGTAAAACAAGTAGAATACATCTACCTCATGTTGTGCACTATTCATGTTGTCAGATAGCATAATTAGATAAAATTAGTCATTTAAGTCATTGGCCTAAATGCAGAACTTCTCTCACAGGTAGATGGTAGCTAATGTATATCTATACCAGTAAGGCTACTTTTTTCTAATTTGGATTTAACCTTTGCTTGTTTGAGGCTCACAAAATCCATTTCCAAGAATTTTCTAACAGTTTTAATTTTTTGAGCAGGTCTTTTCTCAAAGTTCTTTAATTCGTAAAAAATTAGTTTTTTTAAAAAGTTTCTTCCAGTACTTATTGCCTCAGCTCACTTACCACACTGCCTTGGTTGTCAAATATTGTCAATTCTGTTCCATAGTTAGACGTTCCATAGAAAAAACTATCTACACTCCAGAACTTTCCATTCCCAAACAACACTGTGAAACCATGTGCTCCGATTTCCTTTGCCTTCACATCTCCAGGTGCATGGATCACACCTGTAATAGTTATAATAACAATAATTATAATTATAAGCATTATAATAATAATAATAGTAATAATAATAATAATGGTTGAATAAGATTGAAATTAGTTAAATATCTAAAGATAAAAATAAGCGAAACAAGTTTTACACAACGTTTCGATGATTCCAATCATCATTAAAGTTATCGAAACGTTTATCATTAGATGAATAATAATAATAAAAGTAATAATATTAACAGTAATGATAATAATAATAATAGTAATAAAAATGAAATGAATAATAATAGCAATGAAAATAATAGCAACATTAATGATAATAGTAATAACAATAATAATAATAACAGTGGTAATTTTTTTCATGTGATGAAGCCAAGTCGCAATCAAGATAAGATGGAGGGCAGTTCAATCTGTCATCTGACACAACATACTAGTGGATTAGATGATTGGAAACGGGTGCGTACACAGAAACGCTAGGTCCTAGTAGTCTCCCTTCCTCACCAAAGCGAGGCCACAACAGTGAGCAGTTTTACCATGTATAGAATAATAATAATAATAGTAGTAGTAATAACAATAATAATAACAATAATAATAACAACAATGTATATAAATAATATTGAACAGGTCTGTTAAGAAAGCGTATACAAATCTGTGTAAAAAAACGTTTGTGTGTTTAATAAAAAAACATTTAAGGAATAAAAAAATGAACAGCTAACGAGTATCTATAGTGAAAAACCTGTTCATGTACATACAGTACAACCAATGATCGATGGTTTAGAAAACATTATTTGATTAAAAGCACACGAGCTAAAGTATTCATTATATATACTTGATAACGTTATTAGTACGTAAAGAACTAAAAAAGACACAAGTATTTCAGCTGACTTACTGTTGGCGTATTTGTAATATCGTGGAATCACTTCCCATCCAACCGAACTGTTTGCTCCTCCAACTTCGTTTTCTGCAGTTATCCAAACTTTGTATGTAGCAGCAGTGTAAATACATTTGATTTTCTCTAGTTCAGTAAAATCAGCATTCATTAGCACCACACAAGAGTATTGTTTTCCGCGTTCATGAGCAAATGTTTTTTTGAGGTCGGTTTCATCTGGCAACTCTAGACATGCCGCATTAAAATTGAAACACTCTTTGAAAATATCACTAGTGTATCTCAAAGAAAATTTAACATGGTAACTGACTGGCAATCCGCCCGTGTAAGGTGCAGCTCTCCAATCCAATCGTAATCCCTGGTAGTAAGGTCTAGCTACGGTGTTCAGAGGAGGTCCAGGTCGATCTGCAAAAAAAAGATTTAAATTAATCAGTTGTGTCTGTAACAGGAGCGAATACTAGATTTCAGCCGAGTGAAGAATTTTTTTGATTATTTTTAACATAAAATGCAAGCATTGAACATTGAAAAAATCAATAAAGTCAAAAATAATTGTATAACATATTCAAGCTAGCAAGGTCAGTGAAGGCCTGCGAAATCCAAAATGAGTAAAGTGCACGTACCAAGTGCAATATGTGAGCTGAGGTTTGACAGCCTGACACCAGGAATTGATTTTTGTCTGACCTGCAAGTTTTCGTTTTTTCTTTGGGAGATAAGAATGTTCTCGATCACTATAAATCATTTTTTGAAATTTGTAGGCTGCTCAGTTAGCTTTAAATATTGACCTACAAATTTAAAGTCTTTTCCTATTTTTTTCCATTTGTGGGCCCTTAAATTGCACCTCGTTACACATGTTTCCATCAATTTAAAACTTTAACAAATTATTACACATTTACGTATGGCAACATACCAATTTAAGAGAGAGTAAAATATTATCAACAAACTTACCGCCAACAACTAAGCGGAATACAACCTCAGATACCCAATTTCCACCGTGATCAGACCCACATTCAAATATACTGTCATTCAATGCCCAGCGAACTTGCGATACTGTCAGCAGACTGTCGCCATTGTTTTTGAGGGTCTGGTAAAGGTTCAACCTTTTACTTTTCCATCTTATATTGCCTATCGACAGATTGCTGTTACGTGCAGAACACATGCAACTGAACGATGAGCCGTTCTGCACTATCAAGTGGTGGATGTTGCTTGAGCTGGAGGTTGATGGCTTTATTTCAACTATCTTGCCAGTGGCATTGCATATAACCTTCAACAGTCCTGGTAAAACAGACAAGACAGTATAATAGACACATTTTAAAATCAGAGCTAAATGCTGATTCATCAAATGAAAGTGTTCAACTAACAAGTCACGTATATTACACCATGCACGGACACACGAAACACCGATGAGATAATTTAAAATACAAATTTAAATTTGTGCTGTAAATAACGCACATAATTACATGGCGGCTTTATGTCTCTTTTTAAAACATAAATTAAACCTAAAAGATAACTACCGTAAAAATATTATTGAGTATGTGTTTACAGTTACAAGATAAGGAGACGAATTTTGTGAAAGTCTTAAGTCTTAAAATCAAATGGTATAATGTAACTAAACGAAATAATAAAAACTATGGATGATTTAGTTTAACTATAGATGCATGTATTTAGGTTTCCAGATCAACATAATTGTCTTGCTTTCATATTCTAAAATGTTGATCAGAATCATTTGAATTATCCTCCTTAATATCAATTCTTGGTAGTATCTCACTCCACAGTTTCGCACCAACTCCAGATGGATCTAACGATGAACAATTGATCCCAAGCCTTGATTGGTGAAGAAGGTGATTATCAAGGATGATGTATGAGTGGACTTTTCAGGTACAGTAGACAAAAACTTACCGTTAATTCTGCTTTCAATTTTTCTTTCAAATTGAGTTTACCTACTTTCCTAATTTTTAAATTTTTCTTCATATTGAAAATAGGTATTTTCCTTAATTATTAATTTTCTCTAAAAATTAAAATCGAATTTTTCTTTTTATTTTCCTTTTACCATTTTTTATGTTCATTATTCGCAAGTCAATTAAGTCCTTTGTTTACTATTTTTCTTCACGGATCTAATTAAAGAACAACTTTTTTCTGTTAATTGTCAAAACAAATTGAGATATGCATGCGGTTCTTGTCCAGCTGGCAATTCATCTGCATGTACACGAATAGACCACTGAACGAGAACAAATTACACACACTGATAGTCAGATTTAGTCAAAATGTCTTGCAAATGAGATAAAGCAGAACATAAGAATCTTTTGGTAAAAATCAAAGCCATGAGTGTTTTTCTTTGATCTTCTGGCGTCTAGATTTAAATGATCCTCGCACCATGCTTTTCTCATGCACGATGCAGAACTTCCGGGAGAAGATAAACTTGTTGTGATGGTCTTGATTTTTGTTGTGATGCATTCAAAAGCAATCAAGACCACCACAAGATGCGCTGTTGGTGTTGCTCTAAGGGCAGTAGTGATTCAAATGCTATTTTGTGTAAGAGCAGGAACCTTGATGATATAATTATCAAAAACTTTTGTTATGGTACAAGAATTATGTTATATTGCAAGAAACAAAAATATACCAACAAAGTTCAAAAACGTCGTCACAAGTGTATCTTTTAGACAAAAAGTTTTGGACAAAAAGTTTGCTTCCTGAGGAAACCCAACCTTGGTCCGAACATCACTTGAACATGGCCGCCGATATCGAAGAACAACACAAACTTCAAGTCAACTGAAAAACGTTATATTTTGCTATCTTGACTAAAGCTATGAACATGTATTATTCATTTTATTAAGTGTTTCTAAGCCGAAAAATCGCCAGAAAAACACAGGAACTTGAACTTTTAAAAGACGTCCAACGATATTGTCTCTTCGTGTGTTAGCAAATGAAGTTGGCAGCTGGGCAAGAATCGCATTTGTTAATTTGTTTTGACAATAAGCAAGAAAAATGCAGTTCTTTAGTTTGATCCATCAAGAAGTAGGTCACCTGCGCATAGTTTAAAAAAAATGGCAAAAAGAAAAGAATAAGAAAACTCGATTTTCATTTTGAGAGAAAATCAATAAACAAAGGAAAGAATGAGGAAAATTTTAAAAATAAGGAAAATATGTAAATTCAATGTGAGAGAAAAAGTGAAAGCCGAATTAACGGAAAGTGGGCACGGATTGCTAACTCCTTCATTTTCTAATTTTTTTGACGAATCAAACTAAAGAACTGCATTTTTCTTGTTAATCAGTGTTAAAACAAATTAAAACCCTATGCAAACGGACGCAACATTGTTGGCCAGCAACACGCAGCATTGTTGGGCCCAAAATATTGCGTCCATTTCATGGAACGACAACAATGTTGGCACTTGTTGCGTATAGTTTGAAACCGGTCAAACTCTTAGGCTTAAGCAAACGGACGCAACATTGTTGACCAAAAATCCCCAACAACATGCACCCCGTTTGCATGGGCCTCAAGATATATATGTGATTCTTACCCAATTCATTTGCTTATACACGACAGTCAGATCAAGTCAAGATGTCTTGTAAATGGGATACAGCAGAACATAACATACGTTTGGCAAAATTTAAAGCCAGTATTGTTTCTTTTATCTCTGGTATCTATATTTATAGATTCAAATGATCCTCGCTCCATACTTTCCCCACGATACAGAGCTTCTGCTTAGAAGATAAACTTGTTAGGGTCTTGAATTTCATTGTGACACATATAAAAGCACTCAAGACCACCACAAGATGCGCTATTGATGTTGCATTAAGGGGCGGTAGTGAAAGCAATTTTTTGTTGAAACGGGATCTTTGTCGATAGAATTATCAAAAACCGTTTGTATGGTACACGCATTATCTTCCAATTCAAGAGATAAAGACCAATTTACTTAGTGGATATATCCAAACAAATTCGATTCAAGAACAACGGCACAAGTCTATCTTTTAGAAAAAAAAAATTAAAGTGTGAATCCTGGGGAAGGATTGTTACGAGCATCACTTGAACATGGCCGCCAAATCCGAAGAAGAACGACGTCTTAACAGAAGAGCGTTAGTTTTTGATATCGTGACTAAATCTATTTATCAGTGTGTGTAAATGTTCTTTCTTTTCAGAGTTTGTCAAGTCGAAAGAGCGCCAGAAAAACACCAGGATATTGTGTCTTCATGAACTGTTGATTGAACAGGCAGCAGGACAGGAATCGTCTATCTTAATTTGTTTGACCAACATCAAGAAAAATGCCGTTCCTTAACTTCATCCGTCAAGAAAAATATTAGATAAAGGGATTAACTTTCGAGTAATGAACAAAAAAAATGGCAAAAAGAAGATACTAAGTTAAAAGTCGATTTAAATTTTTAGAGTAAAATTAATAAACAACGAAAACACCTCATTTCAAAATGAGGAAAAATTAAAAAACAAGGAAAATATGTTAATTCAATATGAGAGAAAAATGAAAGCGGATTATGTAACGGAAAGTGGCACGGATTGAGTTACCAGGCATAAAACCACGCTGAGAAGAGCACAAGACACTTGTCTCTTTATAGAAATTCCATTCTTTTAGATACCATTATTTCTAAAACTCTGCTATAAGAGAATAGCAATAAGCTGGTCTGTACTGAATGGCACCTGTCTCATAGTCAAATTTATAAATCGGTGTAACCTAAATTGTTATTTGTAACTTGGAAGGGTTGATGAAAAGGTCAGCCGACGTTTTGAAGGTACCTGCTAATATTTTCACTTGTAATAACAGGGTACGTACTGAAATTCGATTTGATTTATTGCGAGGCAAACAAGGAAATGCAGACTGAGTGTCGTGCGATGTTAACGACGGGAAGAAAAGTGACACCAAAGAGGATTTATTCTTTTCAAGGAACTCAGTGAAGTGCTTCTCCAGTGTTTTCCTGTTTCACTACATTTGGTAAGCCGATTCATGGTGTTAAGGATAAGCGTTTTTTCATATATGGTTTTACATAAAAATGTTACTGTTTAGCTGCTTTAATGTATTGATCTGCTTGGAATGTTTCTTTTTTGATTTAGTAGATTATTTGTTCTTTCCCACGTCTTTGTCGTGCTGGTAAGGCTGTTATTGAAAAAAATTCAGTAAAAAGTGTCTCGTTTGTATTTGTGTCAACATGCTGATTTTGTTGTGATGATTATTATATTTCGCATCAACCCACACAGCCGTGCACTGGTCGTTAATTCATATATTATCCATGTAACAATAGTTTTGAGTTATTGTGAGAATAAAATATATCAACGATGATTCGCGGAGTTATTGTGGGAGTAGACAAATGAACATGATAAATTAAGGAATGATTTTGTTGTGGGAGACAGTTAACTGATGAACATGAAAAATCAATATCAGTGATCGTTGATTGTCTTGTGAGAGGTTTATTTATCAACGTGAAAAATCAATTGTTTCTCGATCTGAAGGCGATGAGTTCAAGATTCAGCCGTTTTTTCTTTGTTGCGCGATTGTCAGATAATCCATTGTTCTCAGAAACATATAGCGTCCCATAAGACAGATAAAATATTATTTTGCTATTTCTGGGCCATTTTAGGGCCTTCTAGTTATATACTTACCAAAGTTACCCACAAAAGAGCATGCTTGTAAAAGGATTTTTAGAGAACGAACATGAAAAAGTGGCAGAAAAACATCTTAGTTTATGGAAGTTATATAGTTTTAGAATGTAAAGCGATGGTAAACGAACACGGTTGTTCTAGGGGTTGATGTAAGGTGTGGATGATGTTTCAAGCGCTAGCCCTTCGTCGGAGCATACTGTTATGTTTTTAGACTACTTTGTAAAGTTAAAAATAGTTTGGTTATTTTTTAAGAAAAGTATTTCGGAAAGTCTTGCGAAATTTGTTATCAGTGGGCCAGGACTTCTGTCTGATTGTAACCATTGTCCAGCGCATGCGCTACATGAAGGTACAGTTTAACAAAAACTTGCAGTTTACAAGTAAAACCGAAGTCGTTGGCTGTTTCAGTTTACATACCCTTTTGTTATTTGAGCTATTGTGGGAGTGTATTTGAACTGATAATTGATTCAATGAAGGTGAACAATCAATGAATGATTGTTTGCAACTAGTTTCGTAGCTACAAGTACAACCGACTGGTTTTGCAAAGAAATCTCAGCTGGGGATGCTTTTTCGCTTTAAGTGCCTGCGAAGTTGTGATCTACTAACAACAGTCATTGGAGTGGCAAAAAAAAACAAATGGATCTACAGGTACCTGTCCCCAATGAAGAAGAACTACCAGTAGTGCTAGTAGTACCAATTCCTTCTGTCATGTTTTGACAAAACGTCAAAATGAGCAGCGACCATAATGACAACACCAAAGAGCTCATAATGGACCGAGTAAGACACTGTGCTTGACGATGACTTGGGATCCCAAGAGCTTCCTAAACGGCTGTCGCAGACTTTGTCTTTGACTTCGCAAAGTCGTTCAAAAACTTTGGCTCTTCTAATCATTCAGTCTTTGGGTTTGGGCAAACGCCAGTGATGAATGAGTGGCCAGAGTAGTGCGAGTGAAGAGTACAAGCCAGCTATAAAGAGTGACGCGGAAAACTGTTGTCATCATAAATCATTGCTTTCCAATACCCGGATAGTAGCATTTTGACGAACATGGAGCCAAATTAGGTAACTAAAGCACAGAAAAACATAAAAAAGGCGGAAAATCTTTCACTTTCACTTCCTGCTTTTTTCCCGCATGTTGAGCAACAAACACAACCTAGTCCCCAGGATCCTCTGCACAACAATCTGTGTTGCTCTAAAGCTTCAAATGCCTTTTGCAGAGAATAGGAACGCGTTCTTTCTTTTTTTTAAAAATTTTGCTACAAAATTTGTTCTTTTACACCTTAGAACTGTTACGTTCTTTTTTTTTTCGCTTGTGGCTGAAGGATGGCCGAATCCCAAAAGACATCCTCTACGGAGAGCTTGCCGCAGGGTAGAGAGGCTTCGGCAGCCGCAGCTGAGGTATAAAGATGTGTGCAAGAGAGACATGAAGATGCTGGACATCACATAAATTCCTGGGAGGATCTTGCAGTCGACCGCACCAGCTAGAGAAGTACGATTTAAAAAGACTGCTGTCTGCTGAGGAACAGAGAAGCGAGCCCGCGGAAAGAAAACAACAGCCAACAGACCAGAGTCAACACACAGATACGACTTCTGCAGTCGTGACTTTCACTCTCGCATTGGTTTCAACAGTCACAACATCGAGCAGACAGTCTGGACATTTAGAGTCAAATGTAATATCCCATGGTCAGCCATGATCAAGGGGAGGGGGGCCTAATACTACTATAATGTGCTGAAGCACAAAACACATCTAGCGAGAAAAGAAAGCAGTCGTTTACCCAGGCAATAAGGCGTGTGTCATTCAGAATGTTGTGAAGGAACATAACTACACCAAGCTGTGGAGCTCGTGAAAAGGGAGGGGGAGGGATGA
>JAOBRG010386348.1:0-10846 GCA_027574985.1 Umimayanthus nakama | reverse complement strand
ACGTAGAAGCTACTCCTGCAAACACAAAATCCACCTGTTTGGTTAATACTAAAACAACTATCCCCCTCAGTGTTGGTTCCTAGTGAAAAATATTCACCTCGCTTTGGGGGATAGTTGCTAATTAGCTTGGTTTGGCATGTAAGTAAGTATGTATGTATGTATATATGTATGTATGTATGTATGTATGTATGTATGTATGGATATTTGTATGAAGTGACCGGATTACGTGTTTAAGGGCTCCCTTATCCTGAGGACGTTTTGTAACTGTCATCTCAGTATATGCTCCTACCGTAGGTAGCAACCAGGAATATATCATGGCCTTTTACTGAGATTTGCGTAATTGTGTTATTTCGATACCGAATACAGATAAGATTTTGCTACTTGGAGATTTCAATGCACGTGTCGGAAGCGATCACAGAAACTGGAATGCATTAGGACAATAATGGTATTGGCAAGACGAATAGTAATGGTCTTTTACTTTTGAAACTATGCACAGAGTTTGAATTAGCTGTGTGTAAAACTTCTACCAGCAAAAGGTTATGGACAAGGTAACATGGATACATCCAAGATCAAAGTATGGACATATCTTGGATTATATCATCACTCGAGAACGAGACCTCCGAGATGTTTGCACCGTAAGAGTTATGCGTGGGGCAGAATGTGGCACAGACCACCAACTTGTACGTGACAAGTTGAAGATATGTGTTAAGAGAAAGGTGAGAGCAACTTGGGTGAAAGTGCCAAAGTGCATTGATGTTTCCAAGTTGCAAAATTCGGAAGTACGTGAAACACTCAGAAATACGTTTGATAACATTGACTATGGTGGAACTTAGAAGGAGTTTAAACACAAGTATACATAGTGGCACAAACAAACCACAGAGACTGGTTTGATGAAAACGTTGCGTCAATAACCAAGCTCCTGAACGAGAAAAATTGGCTGCACGAAGAAGCCTCTAAGCACAGATTGCTGCAGAACAAACCTTTAAGGAAGCAAAGTCGAGACTTCAGTGCGAAACTCCACATATGAAACACAAGTGGTGGAGCGCGATCTCGGCAGAAATTCAAAAAGCTTATGACTGCAAAGATTCAAAGTTACTGTACTGCAAAATCAGACCGATTTTCGTTCCACAACCATCAACAACGGTACCTCTGAAGTCAAGGGATGGTTCAGTCCTCATCAAAGATACTGTAGGAGTCATGGCTCGATGGAATGAAATTTTACAGATCTATTTGACAATCCATCAGCAACTAATGAATCTGTTATCAGTGGTTTGCCACTGAAGGAGATCTTAACAGTGATCATTGTTGACCCCACTTTTGATGAGGTGAAATTTACCATCGAAGAAATTAACACTGGGAAAACTTCAGGTCTAGGATGGGAGAGACAATATTGCTACTACATTTTATACACTTATTTTCGGTGTATGGAATGGTGATTTTGTTTCTCAGGATATGCTGTCTCTTTGTGAAGGCAAGGGTTCCAAGTCAAACTATAGTGACTAGGTATACCGAATATTTTCAACTCTGGTAGAACTGACATAACAAATAATCTACGAGACCGCACTGAGGAGGCATAAGCTTGCTTGAAGCTGTAGGGAAAGTCTTCTCCAAGGTCCTGTCGAACCAACTATTAAAGTGGACATGTATATGGACGTTATCTCCTCTGCCCGCTAGCTTATTGAGAAATGTTTAGAACAACGAGTACCACTGTATCAAGTATTTGTCGACCTTTCGAAAGCCTTCGAAACTGTGAAGCGTAGTTCCCTGTTGATTATGTTAGGGAAACTTGGATGCCTTCCTCAATTCGTTGAGATGCTGAAACAGCTTCATCGCAATATGAAGGCAAGAGTGAATGTTAATGGGTCACTTTCTGAGCCAATTCCAGTCAATAATGGTGTGAAACAAGGAGATATACAAGCTCCCACCTTATTCTCCAGCTATTTCGCAGTCATGCTTTCACTTGCATTTCGAGATTGTGGCACTGGGGTGTTCATTCGCTTTGGAACTTCTTACAAAGTCTTCAACCTTCGTCGTTTCAACACCAAGTCGAAAAGTTTTCAGTCGCTTGTCCGATAACTCCTGTTTGCAGATTATGCAGATCCCGTAACAATGCAAAATAAGACATGCAGTTGATAATGGATATCTTTTCTAGAGAATACCTTGCCTTTTGGTCTAACCATCAACCTAAAAAAGACCAAGGTCATGCATGTACACGCCACCAATCGGCCATATTTATGATGAGCCCAGCATCACCATGGATCGTAATAGACTTGAAGTTGCGGATAGTTTAGTCTATCTTGGAAGCACGTACGCTCATTAGAGATAGCAGTCTTGATGCTAAAATCTTACGAAGAATAGCGAAAGCCAGCACTGCTTTTGGTAAACTGGAGCAACGAGTATGTTCTGCTCGCGCGTGGTATTACAGCAAACTCCAAACTCAGTGTATACGAGGCTTGTGTCCTCAGTGTTGTTATACGGATCAGAGACATGGACAACTTACAGGTATCATGGCAACTCGAAAGATTTCATCAGGATTGCAGGATTGCGGATCCAAGGAGGGGTCGTTTGGGGTCCGTGCCCCCCCCCCCCCCTTTGGGATTTTTCTTATTTTACTACAAAAGCGAAATTTTGCAGCAAAAAAGTGGTACAAAACGAGTACGAAATTCGTCTTAAAAAATGCTTGAAGCGGTCATTTTAGAGACTAAAAAGTTCAAACATTTCCGGTGGAGCGTGCCCCAGACCTCCCTAAAAAGCTTGCGCCTTAGGCGCTCGCTGGTGCCTTTTTGAAAATCCTGTATCCGTCCCTAAATTGCATCCGTTGAATTCTAAATATCGAAAGGAGATTGTACACACCAGATACCGCTGTTCTTAAGAGAGCTTGCAGTACAAGTATTGAGCAGAAGCTAATAATCAACCAGATGCGCTGGGCTGGTTATTTTGTTAGGATGGGAGATCGGAGACTTCCAAACAGCTCTTTTATGGTGAGCTTACTAGAGGGAAAAGGCCACAACATAAAGCAAGGAAATGGTTTAAGGACGCATTGAAAAGCAGTCTTAATGATCTCGAAATTGATGTGGATGACTGGGAAGCATTGACGGAAGAACGAGCGTCTTGGAGAAAGCTCATCAGGGAGAAATGTAGTAGTTTCGAACGAAAGCGTGTGGAGCTGGCTGAATTAAAGCGTACCTTTCGAAAGCAAGATGACAGTGCTTCCCCTAATAATATTATAAATGAGCTGAAGTGTAGCGTATGCGGACGTCTTCTTTTGTCAAATGCAGGTTTGGTTAACCATCTCAAATCATATGGGCTACGGCCAAAGGAAGACGTTTACGAGATGGTTCTGCCTGGACGTCCACGAAACTACGTCTGTCCTACATGTAGCTTGGTATGCAAGTCGGCTGACGGTTTGACTAGACACTCCAAGATACACAAGGACGTTCCTCCGCCGGAAACTTCAAACTACGGAAATTTCAAGTGTTACGTCTGCGAACGCACGTGCAAGACCAAAGCTGGATTAAAAAGTCACATGTGTGCACATGATCGGATGTGAACAAGAGATTGCATTCTTCTGACAAGAAGAAGCAATTACTTTATATGTATGTATGTATGTTTGCATGTATGTATGTATGTATATGTATGTATGTATGCATGTATGTATGTATGTATGCATGTATACGTATGTATGTATGTATGTATGTATGCATGTGCTTATGTATGTGTGTATGTATGTACAGCTGTTTCAAAAATGGTTGTCATAGTCAATAGTCGATACTGGAACCGAAAGGAACCTTAGGTACACTCATAATGAGTGATATAGCGCCAGCGAAGGTTGTTACTGCATAGCCGTGGTATTATACGATGAACCTGCATTCCATATTTTGCAAAGTCGATGCTAACAGTGAGATTATTTGTGCTGCTTGGATCCCATAGTTCCTTTCGGTTCCAGTATTGGACTATTGACTATGACAACCTTTTTTGAAATAGCTGTATGTATGTATGTAAGTATGCATGTATGTGTGTGTGTATGTATGTATGGATGAATGGATAGATGGATGGAATGGAAAAAGATGTGTCGATATTTATGTTGTAGTCTGTTTTGTGCTGTGCTGTGATGCGTTATGTTGTTACGTTACGTTATGATTTGCTATGTAAAGTTATGTGATGTGATGTGAAGTGATATGGTGTTATGCTATGCTGTGTTAATCTATGCTACACTGTTTTGTTACGTTTAGTTATGCTACGTTAAGTAGTGTTACGTTTAGTTACGATACGATATTTTGTGCAGTTTTTGTCATGCTAATTGCTTTAATTCATCGTACTGTATTATCTCAAACTGCTCTGTTCTGTGCTGTTGTCTTTTGCCCTGTTGCATGTGACCTTGTTTTAAGCAACTCGTACAATCTCCACTACAGTTGAAGCAAGTACTAGTTCCGCGGGAGAACATTTTACTGCAGATCTCACTGGACAGCAAAATCACAAGCATAGACTTCATGAGGGTATGTACAATAAACACTGGAAGACTGAGAGTGGACAGGTTACAGATCACACGGCAACTGCATCACTGTGAACAAGGTTCCAGGGAGAGCCACAAGCTAAGTCATTAGGTTGCATAAAAAATGGTGTAGTGTCGAGTAAGTGCGTTGGAGAGTGCGCTGCAAATAGGTTTGATCAACAAAGATTGCATCTTGATATGATTTTCGCCGGAGAGATTTGATGTATAACTGATGCTTCGAGCGATGGTTCTCGAGCAGACTCCACCGAAGGGCCAACGTTCGAAACGTTAGCCATACACTAAACTACACGGGCGAAAAACAAACCATATCAACTTTTGTTGATCAAAACCGGTCATTTATGTACAAAAAAACTTGTTTTCTCGAACTTTCGAGAGTAACGAAGAAAAGAGTGAAAAGAGCTAAATAAAGATGCTTGCAAAAGCATTAGAGTTTCATCAACTAGCTCTAACACTCACTTGAGAACGCCTAACCGAGTTCAAAACAACCCATAACATATTACAAAAAGATCTAGATTTAGATTCGATTAGAAAATGAGCGTTCTGTTTTCAGTTACGTATTAGTCTGATGATGAACCAGTTGGGAAAAACTGAATCATGCCAACCCACCTTCCTCTCCCCCCCTCGTCAAAGTTGGTCTTATAGTAAAGGAAAGCAAAACAAACTGTACTTGAGAGAGGGGAGGGGAGGGGAGGAAAATTAGTCAATCTTTTGGTGTGCCAACTATTTTAAATGCTACTTCGTCACGTGCTCATCATCGTCCCGGAAATCTCCTTAGCATGCAACCATGGTCTGAGTAGGCTCAGAAATTTTACAGCCCAAGTCAAAAATGTCAGTCAAAATAAGAGGAATTTGTTTTCGTAGATCTGGAACCACTACGACACAGACAAAGATGGATACTTAGACTTTGAGCAACTTCATGTAAGTACCCATATAACGTACTGAATGTACATGAAAGATGGTCAGAAAACACATGTCCATCTAACTTACTAAACCTATTAGTTTTGCTAGTATGCAATCACAGTTACAGCAATCTTATGCTTTTAAGTTGATTCAAGTGTTTTTTGTTTTAGGTTTTTGTCCATGATATGATGGCAAAGAAAAATTTGGATGTAAGCACGGAGCAAGTGGAAAAAGCAACAAAATCATTTGTATGTTAACTACTACTACTTCTTCTGCTGTTGCTGCTACTACAACTACAACTATAGTTACTATACTACTAATACTACTACAACACCCGTTTAACATTGTCTCAATGGGTAGTACCCAATATTTCTCAACTGAGAACGCGGGTCGTACCCAAGTGGAATTAGTCATACGAGTCATCTGAGGGCTTTGTTTTAATAATATCATCCATATTAATTAGCTGAATTAAGAAGAAATGACATTCTCAATTTGTTGTTGAGCTTTCAAGCAGCTAGCTTGCTAGCCTAGTTGGTAGGGTATAAGCTTAGTATGCTATGTAATGCCACTTGGATGCCAGTTCGAGTCTCGGCGAAGCAACAGTAAATTTCCTGTAAAAAGAAAATAGAAAAATAGAAGAGAAAGACTGATGCTGAATGTGCGGAAACGAGAGGAAACGGGGAGAGTGAGGTAAAGGAAGGGAAACGAGCCGTTTTTTGATTAAAAAAATTACATAATCAGCTCTCTCTTTCCATGTTTTATTTTACATCTTAGACTGCGAATAATAAAAAGTTATTTGAAGCTGAAAAGCTGCCCCAGATGACTCGTATGACTAATTCCATTTGGGTACGACCCGCGTTCTCAATTGAGAAATATTGGGTACTACCCATTGAGACAATGTTAAACGACTACCACAACTACTACTACTACTACTACTACGACGACGACGACGACGACGACGACGACGACGTCTTCTACTACTACTACTGCTACTACTACAACAACGACGACGACGTCTTCTACTACTACTATTACTACTACTACTACTACTACTACTACGACAACGACGACGACGTCTTCTACTACTACTACTACTACTACCAATGTTACTGCTACTACTACTACTACGACGACGACGACGACGTCTTCTACTACTACTACTACTACTACTACTATTACAGCTATTACTACTATCCACATAGCATACTAAATGTTCAACAAAGCATTACTGCTACTGATCAAGCCTAACTTTTAAAAAGCGTGTACAGCAGCAAGATCTTGTTACTGTTTCTGGCGGTATAAGACTTTTTACTGAAATAAGACAATTCTAACATGTATAAAATAGGAGACTGCGTACTTAGTTTAATCTCTTTTACACATTTTTAAATGTTTAAAAACTTTTTTAGGAAGTAGATGAAATTCAGTACCATCTAGCTTACATCTTTTAACACACAAACACTGATATTAAGAATATCAGCAAACGTAGAGACCCGACTCAAACTCCAGTTGAGAGCAAGCCGTTTAACTTTGAGGGAAGGAGGATGCGAGAGGGGGTATGGGTGGTTTTCAGAATTTCTTAGTGAACGTAGAAGTCTTCAAGCTGAAATTTACACTGTATGGTTTACACGTACGGTCTTGAATAAGTTTTCTGTTCGATTGTTTTCTGGCTTCTTGATCTGTATTTTTAGTATTAAAATATATATACAGTTAAAGTAGTAAATGGTTACAGTTACATATAAGGTGAGATGGTTAAGACAAAAAGTTAGGATTTGTTTCTCAGTGACAGCTGTTCTATGTCCTGTATGGTTTCAGTGATGCGCATAGTTTGATGGAATTCAGTAGTCGTATCTTGTTATCACTCGTAGATTGACCTGTTTGACAGAAATCAAGACTCTTTGATTGAGTTTTCTGAGTTAGCCAAGTAAGTAACAGCTGGCGTTTGATTACACTTTTATATTTTCTCAATGATAAAAAGTAAAGGAATAAAACAGAAATAAAACTTATAATAAGAAATAGCGGAATAAATCAAAACTAAAATAGGATTAGAAGAAGAAGAAAAAGATTGATGATAACAATGAAGATAATATCAATAATTGATGATACTTTAGTTTGTTTGAGAGCATTCGTACAAATTATGTTTATAAAACAAAAAATACTGCTCTTGCCACTCAAATATTTTAGTGTGTGTAGTCTTCTACGTATCTTCTTTTAACCAATTAGAGACAAAAAAATAATTAATTTAAGAGTAACATGCCGGCGATTTCTTAACTGAGTCAGTTGTCTTTTTTTCTACCCTAAGAATTCTACCAGTGGAACAGAACTTTCTTCAATACTTCCAGGTAAGATGAACTCAGAGTGATTACTAAGTTTCCCGGTATTTTGAGAGAACGTATTGACAGTCTCGATACATGTGTTACTCGATCTCCTAAGCTGAAATAAGTTTAAAATAATGTACTAAATCGGAACTTTTATTTATGCGCCTTTGGAGTGTTTTGTTTCCTGCATTATGAAGTACTTTTGACTCTTATAGGATGCTTATTTCGTGAACTTTACCAAACAGTTTTTCTACGTTGTAATTTAGTCTTGCCATAATTCCAGCATTTAACTATACAGGAAAAGTCAAGAATTGCCACAATAACTACAACATGTGTTAGCATATACAATTGTAACGACGTTGGTATTTCAAGCTGAATCCAATTAGTTTACTTTCTCTGGCTAACGGGACACTGTACACCTCTGCCGTTGGGAGTCGCCTTCCACTTTGAGAACAAAAGATCCCATAGGATAACAACATAATATAAATAACCAAAACCTTAACTCTAAAACTTACCATCCGTTGAGAAACATTCAATAGCATATTGCTAAAAAGTGTCAGTTTTTGTTGCTGTTATTGTTTAATGACTAATGGAATATTTCGTTCTCGGAGTAGAGCCTTGCTGCCCGGGCCGAGGGCTCATTTCACATCATAGTGCTGTTGATGGTTGTTCATGGCTATATTTGGTTATTTAGGGTAAGGGTTGGGTCAGGGTAACTTTTGTAAGAACTTTAGATGGACACACCAAAAATGTAAAGTGTTGGCTGCGAATCGAAACGATGGGTTAGTGCTGTGGTAGTGAATAGTGACTCCTGCCTACGTTCGAGGCTCTTCATACCCACCTTTCTTCGGCCTTTTTAACTTCTATTTTTTCTTGAAATTTTCAAAGTACGCGTCTCACCTTGATTTCAGAGAATAATTCAATGTTAAATCGTCAGAATCATGGGAGGTTTACCGGTCTTTTGCGTTTTTCAGTTTAGTTGTGCAAAAGACAATTGAACACTAAAAGAGCAACTGGTCGTCAACGGAATTCCTAGATTGTAAGCTTTACATTTAAGTGAAATAATATTAGATTAAAGTGTTAAAACGTTTGGTTTGCGTTGATGATCAATAGACACGCAAGAATATTTCAAGGAAGTCGTTTGACGAGATCTGGGAGCATTATGATCAGGTAGGTCCGGCTTGTGTTTTGTGTTTGTTTGTTTGCTTGGTTGTGTTCTGCAGGGTTTATGTGTACATGTCTAAGTCGATACAATTGATTTGCGAACTGTTGTAGCTTTAAACGTTTTCGTTATTGACTGGCCTGACATTTCTATGGAATACTCTGTTGCCCGGACATAAAGTCTAACAATTCAGTTGTTGTTGTTGTCAAAAAAAAAGTTAAGTGGTCTATTATCTGACTCAGGCGAATCATGATTCCAATGGCAAACTATTACCTTCGCAATTTACTCGTTATATACTGTCGAGTGCACTTGAGTGACTACTGCTAGCAAATACTTGTATATTATAATACATGTGTAACAAACCAGTAAATATATTCTGGTGTCTACGTTTACATCCTTGTTTGAGCTAATTTCTATATCTATTTTTTGTCTACACGCTTATTTTATGAGAACAAGATAACTATGTCGAAAGCTCTGTGTTCAGTACCATTGTACTAATTGGTAGTTATGTTAGTACCAATGTAATGCGCATGCGAACTTATACGTACATGTATTATTGTGATTGTTATGTGATTGTGATTGTTATGTGATTGTGATTGTTATTGTTAAATTTTTTTGGTAAATTTAATCTTAAACATGTTCTCAAATTGTTTTCACATTTATACATAAAATACCTGTTCTAGTCGAAAATTAGGGTCTGAGATTGTTTTTAACTGATCCTCGGTGTTGTGAATTTTGTTCTTATAAAGAACTGTGTTTGTAGTTTTGTTGCGACAGTCATAAGAGTGCTAGTATACGTTCCCTCAAACACGAAATTGGAATGAAATCTGAGAAAACTGCCTAACAATTCGAGCGAGCATCAATCTTTTTGAGTTCCGTCTTTCCCAGGATAGCAGCGGCACAATCAGCGGAGATGAACTGGACGCATTTATTAGAGACTTCTACAGCAAAACTGACAAGGTAAAACAAAGGTTTTCTCACTTATTATAATTAGTCTACCATCCTGTTTGTCCTTCTTTTCCAAAAAGAAGATTATATCAATCATAAGCATTTGTTTGAATCGGCACGCTATGGTTTTCATCTGAATATCACATATATATGAGTCTTCTTTTAATTCGATGCGCCCCTCTCCCCAACCCCCCGCCAGGGGATTTACTGATATTATTACTATTTTATATTCTCTATATGTCTTTATCAGTGCAATAAAAGTTGCTGTTGTTGTTGTTGTCGATTGCAACACCAACTTTGGTAATAGATTTACAAATGAGCGTTAGATATAAAAGATGTGTTTGTTAAGGAAGCAACATGTCAGAACGCCCCCGGAATAAAGTGTAGCTACTCCTTTATGTTCACGTTGTTCCGATACGCCTTTTCAGAAACGTCAAATACATGTGTGTTCTCTTTGTACCTTTTGAGAGGAAAACTTAGTTCGAGCAGCGCCCACTAGAAAGAGGGCCCTAGAAGGTACCATACTAGTTCCTTTTGGGGATTTCTTCTTTCAAAACGACAATTGTGCCCGTCATGTTCAGTTAATTGTCTCGTGACCGTCTTTTCATCTATTAGCCCCAACACATAATTAACTCTTTTCCAGTCTCCGCCTGATCTACCGACCATCAAGAAGCAGAAAGAGATGTTGATGATGCTGGTGGACCAGAACGCTGATAACCAGCTAGCCAAGGAAGAGCTGCAGTTGTTCTTCTCCGTTCAGTCTTAAGAAACCCAAGTTAAGGGCTTATGAAAAGCCGTGTCTCGTTTATTAGGTGACTCATGAAGCAGTTCTATCTTACCCGGATGGAAAAGTTGATGATTGTTTTGTGACGTGAACAAGCCGAGACGTAGAAGTCAATGAGTCGACGCTAAAGGGAAAGGATTAGGGTTAAAGATACGTTTAAAGTTAAGGCCAGGGTTTTAACGCTATCTTACACGGGGGGGGGGGGGGGATGGATTACCCCCCTT
>JAOBRG010386337.1:0-10847 GCA_027574985.1 Umimayanthus nakama | reverse complement strand
GTTCTCCCCAGAAGGGTGTGGCCCCCACACACACACACACACACACGCACACACTATCCTCTTAAATGCTTCAAACAAATGAGCTCCAGGGAGAGGTTATAAGAGGAATGACGCTATTAACACCTTTCAATTTGTAGAAAGGATGATTTTACCAATTGTACTGGGGGCTTTTCTGTTTATTATGTTGTGTTTATCATGATATCAACATTGTTGGCAATAGCATGTCAAAGTTTGCAAGTTAAAAAAAACTTTGGAAATTGAAGTGTTTAAACCAAGTGCTGCTTTAACTCTTGAATAACCACGCCTCTACGCAATATGGCTTGCTAAAAATTGGTACTTTCGCTGATTTTTACATGCTTTTTCTAACGGTGTTGATAGCAGATTTTTGAAAAACTCGAGATCGTCTACTATCACTTTCGCTGACTCTCTCGATCGTGTTTTGTCGTACATGTAAAGCGAGGTGCCTTTCATATATGTGTGGATGTGACGACCTATGTACAGATTGTACACTCAGACAGTAGGTGAAGGGGTCAGTTTCGGCTGACTTGTCAATGGCTCTCCTTTGTTGATCGATATGTCGATGCGATAATTGAATCTAATTAGCATTGTTGTTTAGCGACCGCTCACAGGAAAAGCATCACGTTGAAGCAGCCCTGAAACTTGAGCGCAAATTCTTTACCCTCGTTCACTGACAGCTGGAACCTGTGTCATGGGCTAGTTCTAATGCACAATTTATAGA
This sequence comes from Umimayanthus nakama, assembly GCA_027574985.1. Taxonomy (NCBI): domain Eukaryota; kingdom Metazoa; phylum Cnidaria; class Anthozoa; order Zoantharia; family Parazoanthidae; genus Umimayanthus; species Umimayanthus nakama. The sequence continues at coordinate 10,108 of JAOBRG010386337.1, read as the reverse complement.
ACAGAAATGACTGCACGGTACGGAAGACGTTCTTACGAGCGTGCTGGCAAGGCCGCCTCGCTGGATTGTACAACCACGCGATATGAACCGACTTTCGACTATGGAGGCAGGACATTTTCGGTAGGGCGATTGTGTCGTCTGTTATGTCGCAACAAAGTACAATCGTGTTTTCACAGTAGATTCCGCAACCCACAATTCGGCTTACAAAAACTCAACCTCTTTTAAATTGTGTTAGTGAAAAACGTGCAATCGTGGTTTTTCTGGAATTTACCAAGAGTGTGGTAAAAGTGAATTGAAGTTGTGTACATAGTTAGTGATCTGTTTAAACACCGTCTGGTTATTGGTCTTGCACTTCTTCTACTTTTCTCTGTTAGTAGCTTCAGTGGTTTGTTAGTATTTCTTAGTAGTAAAACTCCGGACTGCGTGTTTGAGTTTTCAGTTCGACAGAATTTTTGGATGCGAGGAGTAAAACAAAAGATTTCGCTCGACAGCTACGGGTTTATGGTTTGTTTACATTGTACTCCAGTCAGACCACTTGACACGTTGAAATGGAGATTGACAATCTTATTTAGAGACTTCGGAATTAAATCTGGAGCTGAAGATCTGTTTTATATACTTGATAGTTATAGAAACGGGAAACCTGGTTGTGGATTTTCTTGCGCAGTTATTTCGTCCGTGCAGACAGCAAAGTATTTTCCTCGAGGCTACAAACGCTGTGCACGAATCAAAGGATGCCAACTGAGGTCTTGAGATCATACAACATAAGGAGAGTAGTTCCTTAACAACTCCAACATCTGTGTTTTAGTTTTTACCATTTCTTTTAGTAACAGTAAATGTTGTGAGTTTTACTGAAAATCCAAACACATTTTGAGCAATATGGAATTATTGTTTTGGCTGTTCTACTGCTTGTCGCCAAATCTATTCTACCGTGTGCAGTCAGCCGTAATTATCTTGATGTTTGCTTTCAGCATGAGCAACTGCCTGTTTTGTGTTTTAAAAAGATATTGTTTGAATCCAGCGATTTAACTCGTTATGTTCGTTTTTATTTCAACGTTCATTGCTTCGAATGGTTTAAATCCATCGCACGGCAGCAGCAGTTGCGAGTTTCGGTTGGCAGATGGGTTGGCATCAATTCAGTGGTAGTCGCTGTTTCGGCAAGTTTTGATTCTTTTCTCGTCTGTGTGACCTGGGGAGCAGTTCGCGCTCATGTAGTGCCCGGAATGTTAAACACGTTTCTTGGGTTTGATGTGTTACCAACACGTCGTTTGCCAGCTGTGATTTCTAGTTTATATTTCTCTGGAAGAAAGGTGCTTGTCCGAGAAATCTCGTTCTAAAAAGGGCTGATATTGCCGTCTTTTATTCGTTTAAGCCATTTTTTGTTATGAACAGGCTCGGTAATTTAAAACTTATCTGTTTACAAAGTGGGATTACATGTAGTTGTTCAAACCCCTTGTGCAGGTTTGGATTGTTGTCGCTGTCTGGTCTGGTGATTGTTCGTATGTTTGCTGTGACCAAAACAAAACGAGAAAAGTTGACAAGTTGGGATTTTAACGGACAGCTCCATACGCTCGTCTTTCAGTTTGGAAGTTAATTAGCCCAGACGTTTATCTAGCACACTGAACTCTTTGCACTGAGATTTTAAAGGTTCATTAAAGTTGGCATTGTTTACACAACTTGTTGATGTACTCGAAATTGATCATTGTTATTTCACTTGAATAGATTAACACAAGGTTTCGAGACCATTTGAATTGCAACAGGCTTTCCCTGCCTAATTAATTGTTGTTAGTGAGAGACCTTAATTTGTAGCTAACTTGTCATCGTTTGTATTATGAATGTTTATATTCTGAATGGTTGGCTCGTTCAGCTCCGCTGGTTGTCTAGAGTGTAGTAATTGTTTATTAAGACGCGCGGGACGACCACCAAAGGACACATTTGGTGTCGCTAATTGGTGACCTTGGAATTGCTTCAGTGCTCACTCAGATGCAGCACAAGAACAAGGGGAATGATTCACCTATGTCGTGTATTGGTATCGCTGGATCCCACCGCTTTTGAACATAAAGTCGCTAATGTTTTTAGTAGTTACTGTTTCGGACATTTTATCTAATATTAATAGGAAGCATGTTTGGTTTATGTTGCTGTTCTAGTTAATTTGAAGTTTCGTGTTTTTTGAGCTAATAGCCTCATGTTTATTAGGAAGAGAGAGATGATTAGGTGAATTGAGCGGAGCATGTCTAACTCCAGTTGCTGCTGGAAGGAGCGTAAAAAAGAGAAAAAACGAAATGAAAGGCTCGTTAGTACACCGGTGCTGCAAGTTTTATATCAACACATGCGCGCAAATTGAAACAAAGACAAGCTTTTGTAAAAGTTTTAATGTAAAACATTTCCACCCAGCCTTAAAGGGCAGTGTATTAAGGATGAATAGGAGGACAACTGATTAAGAAGTGACATGTTTGCTAATAACGGCAGTCTCTCCCTTGATTACCGAGATTGTAAGTTTGTAAGTATCGAAGATTAAGACCCCCCACCCCCTCCCCGGTAGATCAAGCAAGCGAAAGAGAGGAAGCAAGGTCGAGCAGGAACCGAGCTAAGAATTTACTACAGAAACAACAGAAGAACATTTCGGAAGACAGCGATCAGCAATGATTCTTTAGACCATAACAGCTTGGTCCCAACAAAACGCCAGTGTAGTGACGAGGACAGTGTGGTGACGAGGACAGTGTGGTGACGAGGACAGTGTGGTGACGAGGACAGTGTGGTGACGAGGACAGTGTGGTGACAAGGACAGTGTGGTGACGAGGACAGTGTGGTTGCTGTTTGCGCTCATGTGTTTCTGTGATCATTAATTAGACAAGTTTTCTCACTGAGTACGCGTTCACGAGAGATTTCGCAACACGGCCTTGCGAGCAGCACCGACCTTTTTTAACAAATGTCCTTCTTTCGCTGCTAAATACTCTTCTTTCACTGCTAGGCGCAGGACTTATCCTTGTCCCTTGCTGTTTCCCTGCCCTCAGTGAATAAGAATCTATGCATAAATAGCGTTTCGGTTCTACCCTTATCCGAAGTCATGCGTGCCTCCCTTTTTAAAAATTCGTCCTGCATTTTGAGACACGGGATTTTTAGGAAACAATTAACTTGATTGTGAAACAATTGAGTTTGAAAGTTCATAGCAAGTGAACCCTGAGAGAAAAACTAGCCACAATTTTGTTATTCAAGAAATTTCAAAGCGAAATAGCGTGTGCAAAGTACAGCAGCAGAGAGCTACATCCTCAAGCAAAACGGCCCGTTTTGAGTACTAAAAGTGGGCTTAAATTCTGTAGTTGACAAAAACTTAAACAAATCCATGGTAGAAGTAAATCCTGCTTACGGGAGTTACGGGATTGTTTTCTGGGCAAAATTTCAATTAGAAACCAACACTTCCATATCCCCTTGTTCATCCTCGACCACACAGATTTTGTCAGTTGAGATTGAAAACAGCGAAATTGCAACTAAAATTTAAGGGTTTTTTTTTCTCCTGGTAGGATAATACGGGAAGCCGAAACGCTCGAAGTTCTCGCGAAGAGCCTGGTTCTTCAAGAAGCTCGGCTTTTAGGTCAACAGATGGTCGCTCGGCCACTCTTGAAACGGACACGCCCTCTTCCTACTCTAGTAGGAGAACTCGACTGAGTTCCTCGGATGATAGAAATGACGTGGAGGCTGGCACGGGCAGAAGGACTTACCCCAGATCAGCAGACAGGAACAAGGATAACGAGGAGCCAGAACTGCCAGCTTGGAAACTTCGACTGCGGGAGAGAGAAAAGGCGAGGAAAGAAAAAGAGGAAAAGGAGAAGGCAGAAAAGGAGAAGGCGGAGAAAGAAAGAGCAGAGCGAGAAAAAGCAAGGAAAGAGAAAGAGGAGAAGGAGAAGGCTGAGAAGGAGAAAGCTGAGAAGGAAAAGGCAGAAAAAGAAAAGGAGAATCAAGTACCAAGTTGGAGGCGTTCTAGGACTCAAGAGAAAGAAAAGGAGAAAGAAAGAGAGAAGGAAAAGGAGAAGGAAAAGGAGAAGGAGGAAGAAACCTCGGCACAACGAGCTAGGAGAGCTCGGAAACCGCGTGAGAAGAGAAGAGGAACCGGGGTGACTTACATGCCCGAGGAGGTAACTGCTTGGGTCACTATTGACTTTGTGACGTGTGCCTACACTCCCCGTAACAATTAAGCCTGGTTCACACTGGCGAGACAAGCACAAGTACAAACGTCAGGCATACGCACGCGCAGAATCGGTCACCTACGAACCAAGCCGTTTATGCGCGTGCGTATACCTCGGATTTGTGCTTGTGCTTGTCTCACCAGTGTGAATCAGGCTTAATGCTAACTAACTGTTAGATACTAGCTGTTAGAAAATAACCCAATAAATTAACTGAACTTTTTAGATTCGTTGCTGTAGTTAAATATTGCGTTCTTACGTTTCTGTTTTTATACATCAACCTTAGAGTGACGAAGATGAATCCGCTGAAGCCAAGGATGCGAAAAAGAATACTAAACTAAACGAGGACAGGTTCCAGATGGGAAGGTGTGTTGGCACTTAACTGTTACCTTTCGACATGTGTTGGCAATTCTAGACTGGTCATGGTTACCGACAGATATGTGTTGTGCTGTGTTGTGTTGCGTTGCATGGCGTTGTTTTGTGCTGTCCTGTGCTGTGCTGTGCTGTCCTGTCCTGTGCGTCGTTGTGTTGTGTTGTGCTATATCGTGTCCATGTCTATGCTAGTGTGTGTTAATTGTTATTTGCGCGAGCTTTTGAGGTGTTCTTTAACGCGTATTCCCATACATAATATGTTCCTTCAGATTTATTTTAGTAACGAGATTAGCCTTTCTCAAACACTTCATATTAGACCTGTTTTGAAGCGAGTTAAGGTGGTTGACGGACGTCTGTACGGTTTTTATAAATTGCGTTTAATTTTTGTATGCTTTTGGTTTTAACAAAAGTCAATTGAATACTTCAGTAAAATTTCTCATTCGTAGTTTTTTTGTTTTTAATTACTTGTAGTACTATCATTACATGCCAAAAGTACAGACAGCTACAAGCACGCTGAAACAAAAAGAAAACCGGTGTAAAACGGACATGCCAAAATTAATAAGGATAAGCATTTTTATTAAATACCAAACACTGGATACTAAATATCTGGTAATCTGATTGGCTGTCTACTCATAGTATAAATCCTGTATACCGAAGTTTGTCCAAATATAGTAACTGACAATTTTATCGCATGCCACCACCATACAGTAACAAACTTTGCTGGCGCGTTAACACTTATTATTGACTATACCAAAAGTTTCTTTGGGTTCCAGTATCAACTATTGACTATCACAACAGGTTTTGAATAGCTGTATGTGTAGAAGTGTAAGTGTAGTGGCAAGTGCAATGTGTGTCTTTCGAATACGCGTTTGTGTTCTTCTCTATTCTGCCCACTGCAAGCCAAGCTTTGACAGGAAACAACACTAACTCAGTTTTGCTTTCTTTTTCATGTTGCCACATTCAAGAACGAACAAGGTGAGTTAGCTATACTCTTCAGTTCAATTTGGTGTAAACCAGTCAAGTACATGCAGACTCGAAGACAGTTCAGCTCTAGACTCTTTCAACTTAACCAGCCACTGGGTAGTCAAACCAAGAAACGAAAACTGAACTACGTAAAAGTTATTCAGTTCTATTTCAGATAATTTGTTAGCTGACATCAAAACACGAAAGCTACAGCCAACAGAGAAATTTTTGGTTGTTACGAGAAATTTGTGCTCAACCGTTCAAAATGTTTTGTCTGTAGGCCAATGCAGTTCCAGAAATAACGGAAACGGATCCCAAGAAACTTAAAGAAAAACTCCAAGATGTACAAGTAGAGTTGCAGGATTATAAAGTCAAGTTCGAGAAAGCGTTACAAGTAAGTTGTCACACTGAACACGTTACATGTGAAATCTGTCTGTACCTTTGGTAAAGTCCAGGAATGAATACGTTCGTGCAGAATTTGTAGATTAACAAGGTTTTTTTTGTCCTCAGGAAAAAGAGGCGTTGCAACGGAAACTGTCTCAAACAGAAGATGAGTTAAAGGTAGTTACGCCCATTTGCTCAAACGCTTCAGCTGATACAATTTGCGTTTAAGACACTTTTTTTATTGGTTTTAAAGATGCACGCAAAGCTAAGAAAGAAACAAAGTGACTTTACTTGTTTTTAGTTCTCTGCCTGAACACTTACCTTTTTACTAAAGGATCGGATACCAATGATGTAAATAGAATTTTAAAATTGTCTACTCGACGACATTGAGTACTTTAATTGTTAAATCCTTTTGACTTGTTCCTTCAGCTCTTAGTAGATATTTCAGAGCCAATTTTTCAGGAGTCATTTGACGATAAAATATTGATTAAGATAGTTTTTATCTTTGCAAAAATGATAAACCATTTTTTTAAAGTCCCCGCATCTATATGTATAACATTATTTCTCTGGCAAGGATCATCAAGAAGTAATAGCTGAGAGGGAAAAAGCGATTTTGGAATGTTTCGTCTTAAAAAATCGTTTTTGAAGTAACTTCCGGTGAAACTTTCGCCCGCTGTCGACAATAGTTTGACGTTTCGAAAAAGCCCTTCTCTGTAGTCGTAACTGTAGTAGTTGAAGAAATTTTTTTGATAGTTGCGCCTAGTCAAAGAGTTTTCCGTCGTAGTTACTTGAATACACTAACACAGTTTTGTGTATTGTTTGAATTGGCAGCAAGTGACTGCGGACAACCAGCGACTGAAGGACGAGAATGGCGCTTTAATACGTGTTATAAGCAAGTTGTCACGAACTCCCACCTGACAGCCAGCCCAGTCACGACCCAGAGGAATCTAGCTCCGGCCGCCCGCTGGATCGTTGAACACTTGAAATTATCGAGATTAACAGAAATATATAGGTCAATATTTAGAACTTTATCACTGTGTGTGTGTTCGGAACCATGTCTAGTTTAAAGCTCGGTCTTTAATTGTACCTATTTATTCAATTGGAGGCCATCGGAACTGACCACTGTAGAGCTGTATTTTTGTACGATCCTTTGCCTTCAATTGGCGTGGCCTTGAAATATGACCTTTTGTTGGAGAACAAACAACCGTAGCCTTGGTGTAGATTGAGAGAACATGGACGTGTGCGCACGAGTGTTGTGTCGTGGTGCGATAAACGTTACTCAGCGGAACACTATCTGATCGTAACAAGAAGTGATACTTCATACTTGACGACACAGGTCAATGTCACACACCTTAATGATGTAACTGCGCGTTGCTGAGCGCAAGTTGGAAGATCCTGACATACTCTAAAAATGTTTTTTTTTTAACGTTGGATTCAAAGTTTCCGCACAGCTTATTGGCTGACTATGAGGGTTTTTAATTGTCAGGAATCCTTCCAGCATGTCGCTCTACTAGTGTATTTACTCGGAAGGCTGTTGTTTGTTGCTGTAACAAAAGTTGTGGGCTCTTGTCAGTGTGTGTTCAAACCTGTCGCACCTGGAACAGCCGGTTCAGTTGCTCGCTGGGGTGGATACATCAGCCCAGTCTCGTCGGCCCCTGTCCGTACGGAAATGGATATAATTGAAAAGAAAACTTGCCATGGACGTGTCCGTATGAACAGGTATCGTTTTCATATGAAAACGCAATCAAAACAGGATATATTTATCTCCGCCAAAAATTAGGATTTGGTCCTACGAGTACAGCAAAAACGGCACTTTCACTTCAGGTGAAACGCCTAGTTGCGTTTTCAAATGTAAACTTATCTGTCCGGGGCCAGACAGAGCTGTTGTTTAACAGGTTGGAGCACTTAGAGTTTGCGCCGTGAAAGAACCCGACAATTTTTTTTTTCTTGAAGTTAGTATAACCTTATCCAAATGTGTAGATATGTGTATTTTGTAATTCAACGACCAAGTAACATTGTTCTATTACTTTGAGTCGGACGAGAAGTTAAGAAATTAAAATTTTACAATTGGACTTCTTCATATGTATTTTCTTGTGCATCGACTATGAATGTTTGTTAAGAGAGCAGTATTTCGAATTTGGTATGTGCAGACAGTTTTCTATTGCTTTGCGAATAACTCAGATCTCAGTTGTTTTGCAGACAAACAAACAAACAAACAATATGACAAACAAAACGTTAAAATTGCACCAACGTCGGTTGACATGGCTTCTGGTCTCCAGAAAGAATTGCAGTGTAAAATTCCAGTTGTTAAGCAGTTGTTTGCACAATAATAGGACACCTTAAGATTTGACAACGACTGCGGGTACGACGAATTGGTAAGAACAAACTGGCGACAGGCGCTTGCAAACATCTTTGTCGGATCAAATATCATGGCAGTCCTGTTTGTTACAAAAATTGCTGAAGACCAAAAGTTAGAAGTACAAATAGTCAAATCTAAAGGTCTTTGTTAAAAGGCGGCTACAATCTTCGTACGAGGGGCTACCACCGGTACTTTGTTAATTCACATGCAACAACGCGTTATTTTGAATTATAGGTAGTGTGCAATGTTAGTCTTGGATAAGCGCAATCTAGTATGAAATAGACCAGGCCTGATGGTCCCATATTGGGACTTTCAGTTGCTGATGATTGTAGTTTAATACACCGTTCACCGATGTTTGTCTTGGGCGTTTTCGATCAATAATGAAGAGTTCGCCAACTCGCTAGTTGCTGCAAAGTGTGTGTAAGAAAGAACTCTGTTGTTTCCGGTGCGACATATAGTGGAAACGAGAGGCCATAGGAATTGAATATGGAGTGACTGAATACAAACTGGACCGTTTAGAAAAGACTGCACTCGCTCTTCACTCGCTAAGTACGCTGGCCGCAGTGCGAGTTTGAAAAGGCAAGTCCTGGCCCAGAAAGGACTAGAACTAGCCGCTATTCAGTGCTGGTCTGTGATCAGTCAATATTGGTCAGTCTGTCGAAACGGTCTTGGATGTATTAATCTTTCTGAACTGTGCTCCTGTTTGTTGTAATGTGCTTGACTGTAAAATGTAGTATTTACCGGCTCTTTGCATTTGTATTTTATACTTGCTATGGAGGATTGTGGCTCTTCCAAGTTTCTTGATCTTCGAGAAATAAAACTCCAGTGACTATTAAAACAGACCAGTAAACTTGGTTTGCTTTAAAACTGTAACTTCTTTTCGTGCGTGTGGGTATACTGCAGAAAGGATCTCGTTACAGTTGTAAAATGGCGCTCTTGTGATTGTATAGTGCTTGGTCATTCAAGTTGATTGATTTTGAAACTTGCTTGGGGAGTCGAAGTTTCTATCTTCAATTTTCGTTAAGTTCCACATAATTTTTGTATCTGCTCTATTTACAGTTCATATGTGTTAACCAGCGTGTGTGTGTTATATTGCAAAATGCGATGCTAGCCCTTAACCTTTCTCCCTCCTTAATATAAACCTTCGAGAAAGATGACAATACCGTTGGAACAATGTGTACCTTCGGAGTGAAAACTTCTTTAACAATGAAGCTTGTTTGCAGTTACCAGCTTCAGTAATCATTTCTGTGACGTTTTTCTTGTTTTTCATAGTTTTGGCAGCTTTGCCAAAACTTTAGTCTATGCCCGACTCATCACTGAACGTTGGAAGAAACGGTTGTACGACACATATCGTGTTTTTTTCACGAACATTAAACTGGTCACCTTTTTAGGGCAAAAAAGTCAAATATCTGACCGTGTATGTGGAATTCGTGGTCCGAAGGTAGCATTTGTGGGGCGGTGTCTGTTTCACTGAGCGTATTTGTGCCGTACAACACAATGTGAAACACCAGCAAACGTCGGACTCGTGGGGGTAGTGTTAGCGTTGGTGTTGGTAATGGAGTGCCGGTGCTTTTGCTTATGTTGGTCATGGAGTGTTGGTGTTGGTCATGGTGTGCTGATGTTGGTCATGGTGTGTTGGTGTTGGTCATGGTGTGCTAATGTTGGTCATGGTGTGTTGGTGTTGGTCATGGTGTGCTATGTTGGTCATGGTGTGCTGATGTTGGTCATGGTGTGTTGGTGTTGGTCATGGTGTATTGGTGTTGGTCATGGTATGCTGGTGTTGGTCATGGTGTGTTGGTGTTGGTCATGGTGTGTTGGTGTTGGTCATGGTGTGTTGGTGTTGGTCATGGTG
>JAOBRG010386336.1:0-25224 GCA_027574985.1 Umimayanthus nakama | reverse complement strand
CGGGTGACAGTTGACGAGCGGGTGCTCCCTCCTCCGCGCTGTTCTCACGCTGTACCATTGCACCATCGGCTACACGTAGGTCAGTAAAATATAAAACACGTGCTGCCGAACTCACAGCCTGATCTGGGAGGTCAGAGCGTTTGCTTTCTGTGAGAAGGTAGAGGCCCGTAGGTGACGAGAAGACACACTGGTCAACCACCCCCTCACAAATCTCAAATCCTCGTGCAACTACTTTCATTAACTACAACTGTTAACATTAAGTTTCTTATCATTTTCTCTTTACATTTTAAACAACTTTTTCCTCTTTCGTTATAAATTGAAAACTTGTCGTTCCAATTGACCGGTTGCCAATACCAACAACCGGTTCTAGCTCTTTCTCTCTTGTGTTGGTCAGCATGCAGTGGCTAGCCGATAGCACTTTGGAGAAGTGGACAGCTGAGGTCGGTCCAACTACTGTAGGCCTCTTTAAATTTAAACAGCCACACAACCAATGTGGGAGCCTTTTAGCTTTAATGTTTGCAAAACGGAGCCTGCCTTTGGCAAGGTCCCACATTTGTTGTGTAGTATCGTAAGTTGAAAGAGCCTAGCATCAATTGGTCTGTTGTGCAAGTAAAAGCGCGCTGTGAAAAGTCTAGCTGGCTCCGCAGTGCTGTCGAACTTACACCGTGATCTGGGAGGTCAGAGCTTTTACTTTCTGTGAGAACTCAGGTAATAAAAGCCGTACGTAAGGAGAAGCCACACTGGTCAACCACCCAATCCCACATCATTCCCAAATCCTTGTGCCCCTACTTTCCTCTAAACGTAAAAAAAATGTTCTAACAGAATCCGTTTCAACGAAATGTCAATTTTCATTAATTACAACTGTTATATCGTTTAGTTTCTAATCATTTTCTCTTTATATTTTAAACAACTTTTTCCTCTTCCTTTATAAACTGAAAATTTGCCATTCCGATTGCCAGTATCAATAACCGGTGCTAGCTGTTTCTCTCTTGTTTTAGTCAGCATGCAGTGGCTAGCCAACAGCACTATGGAGAGATGGACCACTGAGGTCGGTCCGAGAGCTGTAGGTCTCTTTAAACTTAGACAGCCACACAACCAATGTGGGAGATTTTGTGCTGTAACGTTTGCAAAACGGAGCCTTCCTTTGGCAAGGTCCCATATTTGTTGTGTAGCGTCGTAAGTTGAAAGAGCCCAGCATCAGTTGGTTTGTTGTGCAAGTAAAAGCGCGCTGTGAAAAGTCTTCCTTACTCCACAGTGCTGTCGAAGTCACACCCTGATCTGGAGGGTCAATGTGTTTGGTGTGTATCAAAGGGTAGAGGCCGAACGCGCGAGAACCACACCGGTCAATTACCCCCATCCCAAATCCTCCTGCCCCTATTTTCCTGTAAACGTAAAAAAAGTCTCGAACAAAATCTGTGGCAACGAAATGACTACTTTCATTAACTAGAACTGTTAACGTTTGGTTTCTAATCATTTTCTCTTTACATCTTAAACAACTTTTACTCTTGTTTTTAAAATTGAATATTTGTTGTTTCAATTGATCGATCAACAACCGGTGCTAGGTCTTTCTCTCTTGTGTTGGTCAGCATGCAGTGGCTAGACGACAGCACTATGGAGAATTGGGCCACTGATATCTGTCCGACTGTTATAGGTCTCTTTAAACTTAGACAGCCACACAACCAATGTGGGAGCTTTTTTGGTCTAACGTTTGCAAAACGAAGCCTTCCTTTGATAAGGTCCCACATTTGTTGTGAAGCATCGTAAATTGAAAGAGCCCAGCATCAGTTGGTTTGTAGTGCGAGTAAAATTGCGCTGTGAAAAGTCTTCCAGACTCCACAATGCTGCCGAATTGAAACCCTGATCTTGGAAAATCAGAGCGCTGCGTTTCTGTGAGACGTTAGAGGCCTTAAGTGACGAGATGCCTCACTTGTTAAGCACCCCTCTCCCACCCCAATCCCAAATCTTCGTGCCTCTACTCATGGAAGCGTAAAACAAATTCTCAAAACTGACTCTGTTTCTTCAAATGTCAACTTTCATTAACAAGAACTGTTAAAGTCTAGTTTCTAATAATTTTCTCTTTGCATCTTTAACAAACTCTTCCTCTTGCTTTAAAAATTCAAAACTTGTCGCTTCGATTGACCGGTTGCCAGTATCAACAACCGGCGTTAGCTCTTTCTCTCTAGTGTTGGTCAGCATGCAGTGGCTAGCCGACAGCACTATGGAGAAATGAACCACTGAGATCGGTACGACTGTTGTAGGTCTCTTTAAACTTAGACAGCCACACAACCAATGTGGGAGCTTTTTTGCTGTAACGTTTGTAAAACGTAGCCTTCCTTTGGCCAGGTCCCACATTTGTTGTGTAGTCTCGCAAGTTAAAAGAGCCAAGCATCAGTTGGTCTGTAGTGCGAGTAAAAGTGCGCTGTGAAAAGTCTTCTTGACTCCACAGTGTTGTCGAACCTTGGAAGTCAGCACGTTTGGTTTCTTTGAGAGGGTAGAGGCCGTTCGTGACGAGAAGACGCACTGGTCAACCACATCTTCCCACCCCCATCCCAAATCCTCGTGCCCTTACTTTCCTGGAAACCTAAAAAAAGAAAGTCGTAATAGAACCGTTACAACGAAACGTCAAGTTTCATTAACTACAACTGGTAGCTTAACGTTTAGTTTCTAATCATTTTTTTCACAATTTTAAACAACTTTTTCCATTTTCTTTATAATTTAAAAATTTGTAGTTTCAATAGACCGGTTGCCAGTATCAACAACCGGTGCTAGCTCCTTCTCTGTTGTGTTGGTCAGCACGCATTGGCTAACCAACAGCGCTATAGAGAAATGGACCACTGAGGTCGCTCCGACTGCTTTTGGCCTCTTTAAACTGAGAAAGCCACACAACCAATGTGGGAGCTTTTTGCTCTAACGTTTGTCAAAACGGAGCCTTCCTTTGGCAGCGTCCCACATTTGTTGTGTGGTATTGTAATTTGAAAGGGTTTAGTTGGTCTGTAGTGCGAGTTTAAGCGTGCCGTGGTACGTCTTGCTGACTCAACAGTGCTGTCGAAGTAACATGCTGATCTGGGAGGTCAGAACGTTTGGTTTCTGTGAGAAGGTAGAGGCCGTACGTGACGAGAACCCACACTGGTCAACCACCCCCTCCCACCCCGATCCCAAATCCCCGTGCCCCTACTTTCCTTGAAACGTAAAAAAAAAGTTTCTAACAGAATCTGTTACATCGAAATGTCAACTTTCGTTAAATACAGCTGTTAACGTTTAGTTTCTAATCATTTTCTCTTTACATCAGTAGGTCGCTCGAGCTTGACTTCCGATCTGTGTAGTCAGGGAACTGGGACAAAAATTGTGGCCGCCATCTTGTTGGGTGACGAGTTCTCTTTAGTGGCATCTGTCAAATTCATCGAGGCAACGCAAAATGGCGGCCGGAATGAGAAGTTGTTATGGACCTTTAAAATTTGTTCGAACACCAGTATTATCCAAACGCCTCACATATCGATTTTACCAACAAGTAACGTCAACTTAAAATTCCTCTCGAGACCTCCCACCCCAGTCCCCTTAGAAACGTCAAAAATATTTTTCAACATTTTTGGCAAAGATACCGCTTTCACACTGCACGTTTTGGATATCTGAGCTGCGCTATACGCTGTATATCTATCCTTTTAGCTGCTATCACAAGATCATAAGTAAACACAAAGAAGTCTGCACACAAAATCTCGTATCTTATTCCAGACTACTATGTAAGCCCAATGCAATTTTTGTGGAAAACAAAAGGAACTGACTGATGAACTTAGTTTTAAAATGTTAATAAAGGAAAGTAGTTGGTTTTGTTTCGTGAATCGTTTGCGAGTTTCCAGAGTTTTTGATAAACTGTCGGTTGTACGAGTAAAGTAGTGTGTTTAGTTTCTTTTGAAAAGTACGTTTAATCAGCCAGACAAATAAACAGAAAACATCTGACAAACAAACAAACCAACAGACAAATAAATAGAAGGAGTAAACACCCTACAGACAGATCTGCAAAGACAGACAGACAGATATAGACAGAGAACAGGACATGAAAGCTGAAAGAATCAGATCTAAAGTTTGTCATACATGAAGTAGTTCATAAAAAGAGCGGAGCCTGGGTCAAATTCATCGAGGCAACGCAAAATGGCGGCCGGAATGAGAAGTTGTTGTGGATTTTTAAAGTTAGTTCGAACACCAGTATTATCCAAACGCCTTGGCGGTGTGCTTAACCCTGGATCCTACCATCTATACAGGCCGTGCATATTACAGGTTTGTGTTGTTTTGGGCATTTTAGGAAAGTAAACTCAGCGAATCGTAAAATTAAAATGATGCGGTTTGAATGAATCAAAAATATCTTCTTTTAAAAAGTTGTCACCCTCGGTGACCACATTCCTACAGTGAACGCAGGCAGCCACAGACTCGGCATCTTCCGGGCCAAAAACTACTGCTTTTTGTTTCACTGTCTTGATCTGAAGCTGAAGAGCTTGTGGACTGATTACTATTGCAACAGTTAAATAAAAATAATCCACCTCCCCTCGGTTTGATATTTTTGGAAATTAGGGTTCGTTCGATTGACCCTATTCCGTCTATTCCGTAATAAGAATGAAAAATCAAAATTCTCTCCTGATTCAAAGAATAACAAACTATCTAGTTAAATTTAATGACTGGGATGAGAGATATAAATCCGTGGTGTTTTTATTGGGAGCAGTTGCAGAATACCCCGCACGGAAAAAGACCGTTTTACTGACCATTGCTACGGCTACGTTCGTAGAAATTTGAGTCTTGGGTTTTGCATCTCAGAAATTCTAGTCTTGGGTTTTCCATCTCAAAGTAGAAGGAAGCAGAGTATTATAAGGTGGCTACGCGGCTACGCCGTGGAAATTCTAGTAAGGGTTTTCCATTTTAAAGTAGAACGAAGCAGAGTATTATAAGGTGGCTACGCGGCTATCTTAAAGTAGAACGAAGCAGAGTATTATAAGGTGGCTACGCGGTGGAAATTCTAGTCGGGGTTTTCTATCTTAAAGTAGAACGAAGCAGTATTATAAGGTGGCTATGCGGCTACGCGGTGGAAATTCTAGTAAGGGTTTTCTATCTTAAAGTAGAATGAAGCAGTAGTATAAGGTGGCTACGCGGCTACGCGGTGTAAGTGCTTATCCTTACCACTGCATAGCCATAGCACCGCGTAGCCGCGAACCTTATGTATCTTACATCTCGTTTTAACGACTGCGTAGTCGTAGCCAGTGGCTACAGGTAAGAAGCTTGGAGTAGCGGGGTATTCTGCAATTTAGCCTTTTATTGATTTTGCAGGCATTGTGAAGAATGAAATTGAACAAAAAAATTAATGTGTTATTCTGTTTATTTCTATCCGATTCCAGAATAGAGTAAATCAGATGCACCCTTAGGGGTGAGAGGAGGGGGTGTCGGTGAATCCACTGAAAGCAACCCATTTAAGAATTTACCCCCACCCCGTGAAGAAAAAGATTCAAACTGTTGTGAAAATTTTTCCGCCATCACATCATAGTCATTACAAAAGTCACCCCCCCAACTCGCACTCACACTTCACTAATTATTTATTTTATGTCTGGTATAGCCTGTTTAGGAGTTTTTCTACATGAAAATTTGTTTTTCCTAGAGCTGTCGTCTCACTGTCACTACTGTATCTGCCATGATTTGTGTGGCATGCAAACACACATACCAAAGCACAAAATTTTTCACTTTCTTATTATTTTGTAAAATATCTTTCATCTTCTATGTTTCCTTTCTTCTTCTATTAAAGTCCCTTTATAGTAAGTGATACTTCTCAAAACATAATTACTGCCATTAAAACATGCTTTATTTGTCAAAAATGAAACCCAAGTCTTCTGCATTTTTAAAGCAGTTGCCCCCATTTAAGTCTCATTTTAGGTTTTAGGTTTTACTCCCCCACTCTAAGCATGGTTACCCCCCTTTGCTGTTAATAATGAACAGTCACTATGTAGTCACCAAAAATGATTTAAGGCACTTTCCCCTGAAAATGTCATGGACTTAAGGAAAACTGATCCAGGTCATGGAAAAGTCATGAAATTTAATTTTTTTTGTCCAAACATTTTGTGCTGTTTGTAAACTGGAGATACTCTCCTTGTCATCGAGCAAAAGTTTGTGCAAAGAGGCTGGATTTTCAGCTTTTATTAACCAATAAAAATATTAAATTGGTCAAGGAAAAGTCATGGAAAAATGTTTTTTTAATTCTTAGTAAACCCTGTACAAGTACACGTACATGCTCGTATCTGAAAAACATGTACACATCGGTTCTCTGTTTTCTTCTAGAATTCTATTTTTCGTCAGTTGAAAACGAAGCCAACGATTTCGGATAAACAAGGAAAGCTAGTAAGTTATTCATAATTATAAAATCATGTAGTTATATTGATTAAACTGTTTTGTAGAGAAGGCTAAAAATAATGTGCACAACAATGTTGCTGCATCACTATAACTTCCAAATTGTCACTTCCACATTGTTGCTTCAACATTGTTGCTTCCAAGTTGAGCACTGCTTCATATTGTCGCTTTTATTGAGCGGTCTTTCCACCGTTGCTTCCACATTGTTGCTTTCATACACGCTTTTTTTTTATAAGAACCAGTAACTTTCGACTGAGGCTGGGCTGTTCTTAAATTTTTGGCGATTTCAGCCTCAAATAATTGTTTTTGAATTTTTCTTATTTCTAGGTATTTTAAATTTTTTCAGTATTTGCCAGGAACGTTACATTTAAAACCTGAAACTGCCAATGCGGCGTCCGCGAACGTGACGAGCTTGGTTATTACTGTTCCAGTGCTCCATGACCAAGCTAAATTCTGACAAGTTTCATATTCATGTACATGTATCTAAATCTGTGTACAAGGATTAAAGAAGTTTCTTATCTTTTTTCTAATCAAGATCTTAGTTTGTTCTTAATTTTTGGGCAAATCTCAGCCTGGTTGTTGTAATAAAGTTTGTTCTTATAAAAAAGCGTATAATGTGAATTCTACATCGTATTTTGCACATTTTTGCTTTCGCGTTGTTGCTTTCACAATGTCCCTTCCAATTTTGTTGTCTTGTTGTTTTGTTCCAAACTTTTGCTTGATCCACATTTTTTTTTGGTGTTGTTGCTTTCACATTATTGCATGCAAGTTGTCACTTTCGCATCAAATATTGTTGCTTCCATTCTATCCTTTCCGCTTTGTTGTTTTCAAGTTTTTGCTTTGAACCACAATGTACTTTAATATTGTTATTACAATGTTTTTTCTTTCCTGTTGTCATTCTCATGTTGTTCTTTCCAATGTGTGATTACCATGTTGTCTCTTCCATGTTGTCCCTTCCATGTTGTTTCAATGTTGTCGCATGTCTCACTTAAACAACAATGTCATGTTATCACTTTGATTGCTCCTTCCATGACCGTCCCATCAATATTCTCGCTTCCTCAATAATACTTCCCTGTTTTCATTCCCACATTTTCATTTTTACATTGTCTATTACATATTGTCACTACTCACTTTCACTTCATCATTGTCGCTTCCGTTTTGTCAATTTCACATTGTTACAGTCGTGCTATCACTTCCACGTTGTCACATCCGTATTATCACTTCCATATAGTCACTTCCACATTGTAACATTCGTATTGTCGTTCCCACATTGTCACTTCCGATTATCATTTCCCACTGTCACTTCCAGAATGTCACATTCATATTATCACTTCCACTTGGTAATTCCCCATTGTCAATTCCACATTTTCACTTCAAGATTGTAACATTCGTGTTGTCATTTCCACACTGTCACATCCGTGTTATAATTTCGATATTACATGTACCATTTCCACTGTCACATCTGTATTAACATTTCCACATTGCCACTTCCGTATTTAAATATTAATTCCATTTTCTCACTTCCACATTGTCACATCAGAATAATCATTTCCACATTGTCACATGCGTAGTATCATTTCCACATTGTCACTTCCACATTGTCGCATTCGTATTAACATATAAGTATTGTCACTTCCACATTACCACATCCGTTATCATTTCCACATTGTCACATTCGTGTTGTCACTTCCATATTGTCACATCTGTATTATCAATTCCATATTCTTACTTCCACATTGTCACATTAGAATTATCATATCTACAAGTACTTTGTCACATGCGTGGTATCATTTCAACATTGTCAATTCCACATTGTCGCATTCGTATTAACATATAAGTATTGTCACTTCCACATTGTCGCATCTGTGTTATCATTTCTGCATTGTCGCAGTCGTATTATTATTTCCACATTGTTATTTCCACATCATCACTTCCACATTGTCACATTCGTGTTGTCACTTCCACATTTTCACATCAGAATTATCATTTCTACATGTACTTTGTCACATGCATGGTATCATTTCCACATTGTCACTTCCACATTGTCGCGTTAATATTATCATTTAGACATTGTCATTTTAGTTTTACCACATCCGTTTTATCTTTTCTATATGTACATTGCCGCATCCGTATTATCATTTCCCCATTGTCACTTCCACACTACCACATCCTTGTTACATTTCTGCATTGTCGCATCCGTGTTATCATTTCCACATTGTCACTTTCACATGATCACTTCCACATTGTCACATCACAATTATCATTTCTACATGTACTTTGTCACATGCGTGGTATCATTTCCACATTGTCACTTCCACATTACCACATCCGTATTACCATTTACTCATTGTCATTTCCACCTTATCATATTCGACTATCATTTCCATATTAACACTTCCGGATTTTCACATTATCATTTCCACATTGCCAATTCCATATTGTAAATTCCTCATTGTCGCTTCCACATTGTCCCTTCCATATTATCATTTCCACTTTATCACTTACATACTAGTGTTTCTTCATTGCCATTTCCACATTGTCAGTTTCGTATTGTCACGTCCACATTGTCACTTCCATATTGTCACTTCCATACTATCATTTCCACTTTGTCGCTTACATACTACTATTTCGTTGCCACTTCCGCATTGTCAGTTTCATATTGTCACTTCCATATTGTCATTTCCACTTTGTCACTTGCATACTACTATTTCTTCATTGCCACTTCCACGTTGTCAGTTTCATATTGTCACGTCCACATTGTCACTTCCACATTGTCACTTCCATATTGTCATTTCCACTTTGTCACTTGCATACTACTATTTCTTCATTGCCACTTCCACGTTGTCAGTTTCATATTGTCACGTCTACATTGTCACTTCCACATTGTCACTTCCACATTGTCCCTTCCACATTGTCACTTCCATACTATCATTTCCACTTTGTCGCTTACATACTACTATCTCATTGCCACTTCCGCATTGTCAGTTTCATATTGTCACTTCCATATTGTCATTTCCACTTTGTCACTCACATTCTAGTTCTTCTTCATTGCCACTTCCACATTGTCAGTTTCACATTGTCACGTCCACATTGTCACTTCCATATTGTCACTTCCACATTTTCACTTCCATACAGTACTATCATTTCCACTTTGTCACTTACATACTACTATTTCTTCATTGCCACTTCCACGTTGTCAGTTTCATATTGTCACAACTACATTGTCACTTCCACATTGTCACTTCCACATTGTCCCTTCCACATTGTCACTTCCATACTATCATTTCCACTTTGTCGCTTACATACTACTATCTCATTGCCACTTCCGCATTGTCAGTTTCATATTGTCACTTCCATATTGTCATTTCCACTTTGTCACTCACATTCTAGTTCTTCTTCATTGCCACTTCCACATTGTCAGTTTCACATTGTCACGTCCACATTGTCACTTCCATATTGTCACTTCCACATTTTCACTTCCATACAGTACTATCATTTCCACTTTGTCACTTACTTACTACTATTTCTTCATTGCCACTTCCACATTGTCTCTTTCATATTGGCATTTCCACATCGTCACTTCCATATTGTCACTTCCACATTGTCACTTCCATACTACTATTTCTTCATTGCCACTTCCAAATTGTCGGTTTCACATTGTCCTTTCCAGATTGTCACTTCCACATTGTCTCTTCCATATTGTCACTTCCACATAGTCACTTTGATATTATCATTTCCATTTTGTCACTTACATACTACTATATCTTCACTGACACTTCCACGTTGTCAGTTTAACATTGTTGCTTCCATATTGTCACTGCCACATTGTCACTTCCACATTATCATTTCCACATATTCAATTCCTTGCTGTCATTTAAATATTTTTTATTTCTACATTGTCACTTGTGCACTGTAATTTCCACATTGTTACTTTTTGTTACTTGTATATTGCCTTTCTACCTTGTCACTTTCACTTTGTAGTCTCCACGCTGTAACTTCCATATTGTTGCCATATTGCCGCATCGTCTGTTCCAACCAGAAAATAAAGTTGCTGTTGATTAATAGTAAACTAACAATCTTGTTTTTCGTGTTTGTGTATTTGGCTTTTAACAGAAGGGGAATCTGGTTATTAAAACGCGTTCACATCAAGGTGCTGGTAATAATGTATCACAACTGAATATGAGCAAAGATGCTGCATCTGTGGGCGGAATTTTCATCATCAAGAGAATGTTAAGGCATGTGTGGCCAAATGACCGACCAGATCTCAAGCTAAGGGTGATAGCTGCCCTTGGGTTATTGATAGGAGCAAAGGTGAGTGTGACACAAACACCAGAAGCAGACCAGTACTTGAATGGAAACTGAGAGTTATAACTGTCGTCAGGTTGTTGACAATAGCAAATGTTAACGTGACTAGAAGGAAAGGTTAGTGTTACATAAATGAACACCAGAACCTGTTCAACACAATGACTGACAGTGATAACCCTTGGATAATTGATAAGAGCAAAGGTTAGTGAGACACGAACGCAAGATGCACGTTGGTATGGTGACTGAAGGTGATATCTTCCCTTGGATTGTTGATAGGAGCAAAGGTGAGTGTGACACAAACACCAGAAGCAGACCAGTACTTGTATAAAAACTGAGAGTTATAACTGTCGTCAGGTTGTTGATAATGGCAAATGTTAATGTGACTAGAAGGAAAGGTTAGTGTTACATAAATGAACACCAGAACCTGTTCAACACAATGACTGACAGTGATAACCCTTGGATAATTGATAAGAGCAAAGGTTAGTGAGACACGAACGCAAGATGCACGTTGGTATGGTGACTGAAGGTGATATCTTCCCTTGGATTGTTGATAGGAGCAAAGGTGAGTGTGACACAAACACCAGAAGCAGACCAGTACTTGTATAAAAACTGAGAGTTATAACTGTCGTCAGGTTGTTGATAATGGCAAATGTTAATGTGACTGGAAGGAAAGGTTAGTGTTACATAAATGAACACCAGAACCTGTTCGACACAATGACTGACGGTGATAACCCTAGGATTATTGATAAGAGCAAAGGTTAGTGAGACATGAACACAAGACGCACGTTGGCATGGTGACTGAAGGTGATAGTTTCCCTTGGATTGTTGATGGGAGCAAAGGTGAGTGTGACACAAACACCAGAAGCAGACCAGTACTTGAATGGAAACTGAGAGTTGTAACTGTCGTCAGGTTGTTGATAATGGCAAATGTTAATGTGACTAGAAGGAAAGGTTAGTGTTGCATAAATGAACACCAGAACCTGTTCGACACAATGACTGACGGTGACAATCCTTGGATTTTTGATAAGAGCAAAGGTTGGTGAGACATGAACACAAGACGCACGTTGGCATGGTGACTGAAGGTGATAGTTTCCCTTGGATTGTTGATAAGAACAAAGGTGAGTGTGATTTGAACACCAGATGCAGGTTGGTATGGTGACTAAGGGTGATAGCTCCCCTTTGATTGTTGAAAAGAGCAAAGGTGAGTGTGACGTGAACATCAGATGCAGGTTGGCATGGTGACTGAGTGTGATAGCTTCCCTTTGATTGTTGAAAAGAGCAAAGGTGAGTGTGACGTGAACATCAGATGTTGTTTGGCACAGTGACGAGTGTGATAGCATCATTGGATTGTCGATAAGAATAAAGGTGAGTGTGACATGAACACCAGATGCAGGTTGGCATGGTGACTTAGAGTGATAGCTTACCTTCGATTGTTAAAAATAACAAAAAAGCTTAGTGTGACATGAACACAGGAAACAGGTTGGTACGGTGACTGAGGGTGATAGCTTCCCTTGGATTGTTGAAAAGAGCAAAGGTGAATGTGACATGAACACCATATGCAAGTTTGCATGGTGACTGAATGTAATAGCTTCACAAGAGTAAAGTAAAGTGTGACATTAACACAAGAAGCTGGTTTCTATGGTGATTGAAGGTGATAGCTTTCCTTGGATTGTCAAAAAGAGCGAGGTCACTGTGACATTAGCACAGGAAACAAGTTGGTACGGTGATTAAGGATGATATCTTCCCTTAGATTGTTGAAAAAGAGCAAAGGTGAGTGTGACATGAACACAAGAAGCTTGGTGGTATGGTAATTGAGGGTGATAGTTTCCTTTGGATTGTTGAAAAAAGCAAGTGTGGGTGACACAATCACATGAAGGTGAGTGTGACGTGAACACAAGAAGCTTGTTGGTATGGTAATTGAGGGTGATAGTTTCCCCTGGATTGTTGAAAAGAGCAAGTGTGGGTGAGACAATCACATGAAGGTGAGTGTGACGTGAGCACCAGATGTGGGTGGGCATGGTGACTAAGTGTGATAGCTTCCCATCAATTGTTAAAAAGAGCAAAGATGAGCGTGACATGGACACAAGAAACAGGTTGATATGGTGTTTGTATTTATTTATTTCAATACTTTTAAATCTTCATGAGGTTTACAGTACAGCCGTTTCAACTAGCAGTAGGTGTTAGTGGTTGGCTGATAGCATTATCAGGTGCATAGCCATTGTAGTTGGGGTTACGGATACTAACACAATGTTATTTTTATTATTATTTTTATTATTACTATTACTATTATTAATACTATTTTTATTATTTTTATTATTATTATTATTATTATTGTTATATTTATCATTACTATTATTATTATCATGATGAAGACGATAATGATCACCATTTTTCTGTCAGGTGTTAAACGTCCAAGTTCCCTTCCTGTTCAAGTTTGCAGTGGATTATCTTAACACTGATCCCGCTGCAATGGTTCATGCGAGTTCTGTTATGGTAACCATGGCAACAGCTCTTCTGTTAGGATGTGAGTTTAGCCACGTTCTCATAATACAGTACATGTAGAGCCTTTATAAACATCCCTTTTTAAGGAGGCTTGTTACACCGCAAATAGTTCGCCAAATGTAGGGCTTTCGCGCTTTTTGGAGGTTGTCCATTTCGATTTTCATTTCTCTTATGTGATGTTAATTCAACTAAATTGTACAACACTCAAGTTTCAGCGTCAGTATACATGTAGTCTTGGAATTTCGAACTTGTGTCAACGAAAGAAACGTAAGGAAAGATGTCAGGTGAAACTCTATGTGAACTACCTAATGGTAGTACCATTGTATTATTCAGCAGGTAACCTTTTTTATCTTGCGTTGTAAAACATGTATAAATAATCAAAGGTGATCTCGTTCTTGACTTTCAGATGGCGCTGCCAGAGCGAGTGCCTCGTTGTTTAATGAGCTGAGGAATGCGGTCTTTGCTAAGGTGGCCCAAGGGTCGATACGAGTTATAGCCAAGCGGACATTCCACCATCTGCACAACTTAGATCTCAGTTTTCACCTAACAAGGAAGACGGGTGCCCTGTCCTGGGCTATTGACAGAGGGACGAGGTACGTAGTTTGAAAATGAATCATATTATACAGCCATGAATTTGTTTTTCGCCAGTAGTGCATTTGAATATACGTTTTTCTGATATTGCATTGTTACTGTACTTCCACTCAGTAGTTGGTCCAAAACTTTTAGATAGCTGGTTTTAGAAAGAAGGTGCGGAAAATGGTGTCTACTCCAGGACAATTCTGTGTTGTATCAGTTTTCGTTTAAAGTGGCAGTGATTTAAAAGAAAAGGTCCATACTTGGGCTGTGCCTCCATCGAGTTATGGATGCACTTGGGAAGTTGGGAGAGCACTCGAGAAGCTAGAGAAGCACTCGGCTTCGCCTCGTACTCGAACGCTTCTCTTGTGCTCTCCCAACTTCCCGCGTGCATTCATAGCTCGATAGACGCACGCCAAACATGGACCATTTCTTAAATAGCTGCGGCTTTTCAGTAAACTGGAAGCTTATGGAAGCTAAACCTTGAGCGGACCGATATTGAGTAAAGTAACGTAACTTGACAAATTAATGCATTTCAAATGCTACGAAAATTAGTGTTAAACTTAATTTAATTAGTCATGACAATAAGATTCTTTTGTGAAGCAAACTGTTAGTGCTTTGATCCTAAATAAATAACAGATAAGAGTGTTCATTTTTGTCAATCTTTACACTAAGATAGTTGTTTTCCACTCAAGGTACAATATTATACAGACTTTAGGGACTTGAGGTATCTGAGGAGGGAAAGAGGTTGGCATAACAGTTTTCAAGAAATACGGAACAAAAAAGCCGTGTTGGCCAAGACATGATGATATTTCATTCGTCATTTTAATTCTTTCTTTCCAGGGGAATAAACTTTGTTCTCAGTGCCTTGGTGTTTAACATTGTCCCCACCATATTTGAAGTCTCGCTTGTCTCAGGAATTTTGGTAAGTAAAGACCCACGGCTCAATCCGTTGACAGTTTTCTTGTGTACTGAGGCCTGTAAGCTAACATATAGACACAGAACTACAGAATGAGTTGGGTCACATTCAAGTACTGAACAAAACTGCTCACATTGGCCATTGTCACACTAGAAGACAGATAAGTCGTCTGTGTGGATAAAGTCGTCTTGGTGTGTGAATTAACGTGGCCGATCGATGTGATTGGGGAGGAAAACGCCTTTTGTTTTGTTTGTCTATATGATTTGTCTTGTAATAAGACGATTTTTCAGGACGACTTGTCCATCTAGACAGATAAATTGCTCAAAATCATTTTAAATGCTGTCTGGTCCAACAAAGGCTACATATAAACTAAGAGTGAGGTCTTAAGAGAATGTCAAATTGAGGCCTTGCTGTAACCATTAAGTAGTTAATAAGTATTCTATTATACGGCATTTAATAAAAAAAATAAAACAACACCTATAACTGGAAACTCTTTACTTCGCCCATCCGGTTCTGCCCGTGCGTAGGTTGTTATCAATAATATGTAGCGCCTGTGAACAATACAGGGAATACAGACCGTTCAGGAGCCAATCAGAACGCGCGAAATATTTTTGCCATATAATAAACTATCCTACACACTTAATGGAATGTACTACAGAGACAAAAGATTACATATAAATATGCACACTCACGCATTTTTATAGCCTTTTTTCTTTTCATTTGTTTGTCTTTTCGATTATGCCGTTTTGCAACTGTTGTACCTCCAACACTAGAAATAAACTATTTTTCATTACTTGCGTACAACCAACCCCAAGCATTTTTAGCTTTATAATTATTTTTTTTGACGTTTTCATCCCTGAACATCTAATTCTTTTCGTTGTAAGATATTTGTATGTAGTATACATGCAATGAAATCCCAGCAATGTAAACAAAACTCCAACCAATTTTGAAAACACTAGTATTCAGCTTACATGTAAGTCCTGTTTCAGAACATTTTTCCTTGTTTCAGGCTTATCGGTGTGGTAAAGAGTTTGCCATGGTCACCCTTGGCTGCATAGCAACCTACACAATTTTTACACTTGGCGTTACTCAATGGAGGTAAGTTATGAATGTTCAATTTAGTTTGACATATAATTAGAAACACAGCGATGAAGCTAACTTTTGAGACTGCAGGTCCAATCACATTCGAAGATGGCCCACCACAAAAAACTTTTCGAGTTCCGATAGCGTGAGTTCTTAGGGAGTTGGAGAGTAATTTTGATGATTCACTACACGCTTTTAAAAACCAGTATTTTTGACTTTGATATTTGTCTAAAATTGTAGCCAAATCTCAGTTTGGGTGTTGTTATAGTTTGTTCTTATAAAGAAAAAAGTTTTTTTGTGAAATTTAAACGCAAAACTAGTTTCAACAACTTTTATTCAGTAATGCCCTACTCTGAGAACGAACAATTCCATTGGTTATCGAACAATAACAGTAACAATAACTGCCATTTCTGTAAAACATGCTATTGTAAGTTTCTTTGCGTTTGGTCAGTTTAAGAGTTAAGGTTTTGGTTATTTATATTGTGTTTTTATCCAAAGGGATCTTTGGTTCTCAGAGTAAAGGGCAACTCATTTTATTTGTCGCACATAGTTAGTAAAACAAAATCTGTCGGTCAGAAATTGATCCAACAAGAACTGTTAACCTTGAAGCCGTTTTTTAGTTTTGCAAGCAATGCTTTTTTTTAGTTCTGAAGCAAAATAGTAAAGGAAACAAGGTCAAGAAGTAAATTGCACGAGCATTTGTGAAACAAGATTTACGATTTCAGCCGTGAAGTGAGACAAAATTGTTGGCCCTTGGCAGAGTTTTGCTGTATAATATTAAGAAGCATTAGGGCCGCCGCCCACATCCGAAATTTACGGCCGTGCGCTCTACGTTTGTTCCATATTGTACCTTACCATGTGTTTGTGTTTCTTGTAGGACCAAGTTTCGAGTTCAAATGAACAAAGCTGACAACGAGGCGGGCTCGCAAGCCATCGATTCTCTAATCAACTACGAAACTGTAAAGGTTCGTTCTCATTGCAGTTTTTGTGTAAGGTTTTACCTTTGATTGTGAACCAGAAATTATTGAACGAGTAAGCGATTGCCCTCGATTATCTCCGAAACAACTGTCTCTCTCCGTTAGTAAAATTTTATACATGTATTCTCTTGTGACAAAGTACGTCAAACCGAGCTGTTTGTTTTGTTAGAATTGACTCATTGACAACAAAAACAAACAGAATGAAACAGCACAAGTAACTTGTTGTAACAAATGTTTTTGCGGTTTCTCTTCAACACGGAAGTTTCTCCGGGTTGCGCAAGACATATAACTGATACTTTTCAAAACTAAATTATTTCGTTTTTACTCAAAATATTTAGTAAGGTGATTTTGAAACTACAGTCATGGTCAAAAATGTTGGAACGGCCCCCTTCCCCCAGAACAGTGTTGAGTGAAGGCTGTTCAAGCCGTAAAGAAAAATGACTTTTTATGTGGAGTCAGAGTTTCCAACAGTGAACAGGGGTCAAGGGAAATCAAAGTAAAGCTTTATAACGTTTTGGCAGTTTTTATCTTTCTAAAAGTCTTTTAAGTTTAAAAGGCATAGTTTTCCGGCTTACATAATATTATTACATTATAATTATTAATTGCACATTATTATCATGAAACTGTTATTTTTAATCCTTAGCGTAGACTAACTTAGTTTATTCGGGTAACAAAGCCTTTATTATTATTATTGTTATTATTATTATATTTTCGTCTCATCAACTTTTGACCATGGTTGTGTGTTACATTACCTTATCTTACGGATCAATCATTAAATTCGCGTCGGCACGCATAACTGCCACTGTTTCACCCGTAGTTACAATTAACTGCAACGTTTACTGAAAGCAGGCTGCTTT
This sequence comes from Umimayanthus nakama, assembly GCA_027574985.1. Classification (NCBI taxonomy): domain Eukaryota; kingdom Metazoa; phylum Cnidaria; class Anthozoa; order Zoantharia; family Parazoanthidae; genus Umimayanthus; species Umimayanthus nakama. The sequence continues at coordinate 7,630 of JAOBRG010386336.1, read as the reverse complement.
GTTTACTTTGACGGGCTGCACGTCCTGTAAACATGGCGGATTTGTTGATTTGTTTCTATTATTTTTTTAAAAATATCTTCAGTAATTCGTCAATCCGCCGTGTTTACATGACGCATGTCCCACCAAATAAACGGCTCAGTAATTGTGAAGCTGGCTTATTTTGCTTTAATTTCTTGTATTAAGTTCATGCCGAGCAGTCATACCGTGAAACAGCCCGTTTAGGAAGCTTTCGAAAATATCAAGTTCTGTTCATTTAATTTTATGTAGAAAAGTTCTGAAAACTGTTGTTCGTTTTGTAGTACTTCAACAATGAGAAGTACGAGGCTGGAAGGTACGACAGTCTCTTAGCGGCGTATGAGCGCGCATCGCTCAAGACCACTACGAGCTTGGCCGCGCTCAACTGGGGACAGAATGCCATCTTCAGCGCTTCCCTCAGTGTCGTCATGGTTCTCGCTGGTCAGCAGATTATGCAAGGTGCAACAGTTTTATTAAATTTTTTTCTATACTACCTCTTTCTTTTGCCTTGATCATAATGTTTTACTGAGAGTCTGCCTGTCTTACTCAAAACAAGGAGTGCACCTAATGTACTTGAGTGCACTTCATCAGTACAATGTAAATTAGTTGTGTAATCACATTTTCACATTTGTTTACCAGGCAAGGTTTAAACAGTAAACTCTATTTTTATCCAAGAAACTCCAGCTTGAATTTTAGGCTGACTCTCGGAGCTCCTAGAAAACTAAAATATAATCCCGAAACTTTTGAAATCATTGGTTTTCCCATTGTATTTTATGAATGTTTTTTTGTAGTATCTTTCACTTGCTGGTGACTGTAAGCAAGCAAAACTTTTTTTTTTTGCAGGGTATGATTCCGAAATACTTAAGTTTAGAAAATACTACTTGAAATAATCAGTTTGAAACTGCAAGCCCGGCCATTTGTCTATAGTTGCAGTAACGAGTCTGTATGTCTGCATTTTCTCATTGTAATTTTACTTGTAAATTTTGTATTGTGCCCTTGATCATTTTATGGGTAGAGCTTATAATACCGTTCCTCTACTAATATTATTCGTTTTCTGTGTATTAAGGTAACATGACTGTCGGAGACTTGGTTATGGTGAATGGACTTCTCTTCCAACTCTCCGTGCCGCTCAATTTCTTGGGTTCAGTGTATCGAGACATTCGGCAGTCCCTGATCGACATGCAGACCATGTTTGATCTTCATAACATCAAGTCTGAGATAAAGGTATTGCGCTGTTGTGTAAACCATATCCAGGATGGGAGGATAAATGGTTTATATACTGTTTAGAAGGGGAAGACATCCGTGTGCTTGTTCCTATTACTGATCGACATGTAGTCTTTGCTCTATCTACTTATTTCACCAAGTCCAATATGAACTGCTTTGTTCATTTTTTTGGCTAAGGAAGAGGTCGTGGTTGCTTTTTGAGAAAGTTGATTGGTTAAGTTGGATTTGATCCACATTAGAGAGTTCCTTCGATTGACTGTATTCCTAAAGAGGTATACATTCGAGAAAAGTTTCTGATACGTTCGATTGACTGTAAGCCAAAATTGGAACACGTTTAAGAACATTCCCTTGGGTGCATCTCATTTATGGTATCCCTTTATAGGTATTCATTTAAGAAGATTTCCTAGGGCGCACTCGATTGACCCTACTCCGGAATAGGTATAAATTCGAGAAGATTTCCTACGTTTTGCTTGATTGACTGTATTCCTAAATAAGTATACAGTCAGAAGGTTTCCGAGAGTGTGTTCCTCTGACCATATTTGTAAATGAGTATTCATTCGAAATTTCCTAGGGTGCGTTCAATTTTCCTAAATAGATATACGTTTAAGTATATTTCCTAGAGTGGGTTCCTTTGACTGTATTTCTAAATAGATAAACAGTCGAGTAGATATCCTAGGGTGGGCTCCATCTGCTGTATTCTGAAATAGATATACATTCGAAAAGATTTCCCAGGATGCGTTCGATTGTCTGTATTACTTACTAGGCATGTGTTCGAGCAGATTTTCTAGGGTGTGTTCCGTTGATTGTTAATAGGTATACATGCATACTTGAAGATTCCTAGGTTATGTTCGATTTAACGAATTTCTCTGGAACAAGAATGTGTGGATGAGACTCTGGTCCCGTCAGTTTGTTTAGTTTTTCAAAGTAAACAAAATATTTTTTTAACCTCGCATTTATTATTGAGTTTGATAATTGTGTTGTTATTTACAGCTTCAAGAGAGCACATGGGGTTCGTTCGGTTGACTATAATGCGGAAGAGGAATACTTTCCTGGGACATCTCTAAACTAAAAAGTAAACAACTAAATAATTATCCGATTTAATACAACATTGAGCTCAAACATACAGCGCTGTTAACTGTTTTTTTTCGAAAGAAGCAAACTCTTGAATCAGGAATCTGATTTATAATCCGAACGTATCCAACGATTACTCTTCAGATCTTCTATAAAGACATGATGTATGTTATTTAGTCATATTTTGAAGCTTTTGTGACCTTTTGTAGGACAAGCCAAGTGCCTTCCCTTTGGTTCTTAAACCAAACGATGCCAACGCACACGTTGTGTTTGACAATGTGAAGTTCGAGTACATCCCCGGACAGCAAATCCTGAGTGGTTTATCGTTTACTGTACCAGCTGGCAAAAAGATCGCAATTGTTGGAGGCAGCGGTTCGGGGTATGTTGATTACTTCCTTTTTATGCTCTCGCAAGAAGTTGACAAGAAATAACAGCAGGTGCGAATACTTCAAACATTGCTCTCTGTGGCTTGCTAAAAATGCTTGAGAAGGATGATTTAATTTCACGGAAGATGGAAACTGATTACAATTATGTTTTAGTACAAACAACGCTATGGTTTAAGGAATCTAAACAACAAAGATACAGACAAAAAAGTTCTAAATAACCGATGAGATGGAATAAGCTTACATCAGCGTTGCTTTGTCCTTTGGTTTGTGATTCATTTTGTTATCAATGCCGGTCTAAGCACAATTTTTTTTAATCAGTATAGTTGATAAAAGAGAGTTAAAAAGAAGTAAGAGTTTGAAATGGGCATTTTTGTGTAGAACAACCGTGATACTTTATCTCTTTTTTAAAACCCCACTGTACAGAAAAGTATTCGGCGTAAGTTTCTATTAGCCCGACCCCAAAAGAGAGACCTTTAGTTTGTCTGAAGGTATCTACCGATTTTAGTCCCAGACAAACTTTTTGGTATACGATACATACAAAATCATTCTATTCTTATATTCTAGTGTACCTAAAAGGCATTTGAGTGCTGCTTTGAGCAGAGAGACGATAGACCTACTGTGAAAAGGAAGAGAAAAAATAGGAAACCTATTTATCTCGTTTCTGTAATACCTTGCCATGCAACTACTCATGGGGTTATTGTAACGGATGTAGTTCAATAACTTCAGTGTTCACTATGTTCAACATATATTCATGCATCCGGTGACTTTAGGAAAATCAGTAACCATAAGAAACTTTGCTATTTTCACAAATCATACATGTTTTTATTCCATCACATGTTACATGTTACCTCCTACACATACTCTGAAATATTTTTAAAAAACGTGTCGACCATTCAGAACTAAGATTTGCTCTTTTTTGATTTAGAATTTTCCAAAAAAGACTTTTCTACTGACACTTGAGCTTATCTTTTGAGCAGTTGGTAACTAGTTCCTGTCTCTTGTTGTTTTGATAGTATGTCCATCCTCTGTTTCTGCTCTTCTTGAATGTGTGACACAAAAAGTAACTTAGAAAAACTTTTAAAAAAGTAATAACACGATGGTAGTTTCTGAAAGTGTTTTAAATGAAAACAAAGAACAGCAAGGAGCCAAGGAACAGCTGAAGGGGAAACAAATCCAGAGTTGCGCGTTCCTGACCCGCTCCTGCATCCGAAGCAAATTCCTTCAGCATGTGCTTGACCCTGTCGAATGACCCATTGTTCGGGAGCGGTTCGATCCCGATCAAGTGACACATCAGCGGGTACAAATCTACCGATTCGAACGCTTCGCTCTTGAAACACTCACGAAAAGCCGGTCCACGAGCGTAGAAAATCGACCACATGTCTTTGTTGGTGGAGGGGTAACCGTGCTGGCCAATAACAGAGCTGTTCATTGGTTTAAACGTCTGGTAAACCAACCAGCCTGGGTCGGGTTGTACCCATATTGGCGGGAAGCGACGGTTCCTCTTAATGTGTAGATTTTCGGGAATGTCTTCCTTTTTATATACCATAAATGGTTGATTTTTTGCGGCCCTTGTTAAGTTGGTGTATATTTCTTCTAACTTGCCCTCCTCGGGCCAAATATGGCCAATCGCTGCGTCTTCAATCAGTCTGTAGGAAGTAGGATCAATGTAATTGTCGAGAAGGATTTGTCGCTTCTCTGGCGAGACGATGTCGACAAAGCCGTGATCGCTCACAAAGACCAAGTTCACGGCGTCCAACATTTCTTCGGCACGCAGTCGCTCTATGAGATATCCCACCGCATCCCGGTCCACTTGCGAAGCCATGCTCAAATATTGAGTGCTGTTTGTACCAAAACTGTGGCCTTTCCAGTCCGGTTCGTCGATATACAAAGCCACGAACTGTGGTGGTTTGTCGGATTTTAACCATCCCATGACCTTGTCAATGCGTGACTGAAATGGCTCACTGTAGTTCACAACACAGTGCCTAGTCTTGTTAACCAGTGTCGCTGGGTCGCTGCAATTAACTCCTGGGGAACAAATTTCCTCCTCATAATACGTGGGCCTTTCTTCATAGCCTCCGTATCCAGGCCAGAAATAGACTCCACTGCGTCCGCCTTGCTTTTGAAAGGTTAACCAGATCGGCTCAGACGCGTTGAAGAACTTAGGATCATAGTTTGTACAGTCATAGTCGTAGACAAACTTCTGCTTGTAGACAGGATCCCAAAATTGGTTTGAAACAATCCCGTGGCTTTCTGGATACAGGCCGGTGAGAAGACTCACGTGGTTTGGCCAGGTTTTTGTCGGAGTCACGGTTTGTATTGCCTCAGCTTTGACCCCTGTTTCAGCCACAAAGTCGAGGTTGGGTGTGCTTGTCAAGTTGTCTTTTAAGGTTTTCCAGAACATTCCGTCCATTGTGACAATGATAAAAGTGTCGCCCTTTGCTTTCTTGAAGTTAGCATTTTTGCCTGCGCGAGTTTCGGCGAGAGCGAAATTGCAAACGAGCGACAGGGAAAAAAGAACAGAGAAGCTGACGAAAAACATGGCGTACCCGCAGAGGTTCGACAGAGGCTCTTTCGAAATGTAGATCTTGAGATGAATGATAATTAGATCGCAAAAATAAACAGAGCGTCTGTCTGAATTTTTCGAGGTATTCAGTTTTCAAAATTCTGATGTTTTGCTTCAAAGACACCTTTTGGTATCTATCTCCGAAAATAAAGTTATAAAACGTTTAGTTTTCGAGAAGTGTGGAAAAACGGTTTTGGCGTAGTTATATTATAATATGCAAAACGAGGCCGAGTTGAGAACGATTATTTCGTCGCATTTCGTAACGTAACGAAACCAAGTATGTTCATTGCTTTTTTAGTGATAAGAATAATTGAAGATTTAGAAGGGGTTCAAAATGTGTCCTGGCTCTTTATTTAGTTTTTAAAAGGGGAAAAGCACTTTAAAAACGGCAAAACTGGCTTTTTCACTTGCCGAAGTGCGCGATATCACATCAGAACTAGCATTCAACCAAAGTTTGTTTATTCTACTCGAACTTGATATAACAAAAATGTCGGTAATGTAAACCCCGATGTGATATCATCAATGTTGCCCAAGTACTGTTAGCAAATTTGCGTAGCAAAACTAAATGTACAATCATTTGTGGCGGGTTTCTGAAACGACGCAGTAGTTCCATGCAAGCTTCAAATAAATTAAACTATTTTTGCATTCAGCCTTTTTAATGTTTTATTTATATTTGGTGCTACCAGTTAATACAACCAGAAAAATCAAATCATACTTTGAATATGAAAGGTTCTGCTTAATAACAAGCGGCAAAATGGCTTTTCAGTGACTTTTCATCTGCATTAAAAATATAAAACTATGCCCAGTAGGTTTTATTAACTATGTTGAACAAACATGTTCAGTATTGTCCGAATATAAAAAATTAATTTTCAAACTAAGTTTATTGATCGAATTCATGTTTTCTTGTTTACCAGTCATCTAACCTGCGAGTACAAACTCGGCAAGTTCGCGCAACCGCAGTTCAGCGTTTAATTAACTTTTCTTTACAATTATAGTTACTTTTGCGGTTCTGGCAAACTTTTAATCTTAAAAGTTTTTTTTAATATCAGAAAATGAGTGATGTTACCGACAACGCCTTTGCGAGGCGTTGCCGGAGCAGATTTTTCAAAATGTTCAGTTGGGGAAAGATAAGTTTTTGTTGGTATTGTAGTGAGCATACAAGCTGAAAAGGCCAGTTTTGAACCAGCCTAGAAGACAGTGAAAACTTTAATCTGTGTTTCACATTACTTTACAGCACGTCTGCCACCTGTATACTGTCTCTTCATCTGAAAAGGAACTGTTTGCTTGGCAATTTAGACGGCAGTGTCTACTTTGGCCCTTGCCGTAGTCCGGACAACCACAACACAACGAGTACAACACTCATCTGTGCTATAAAGTCTTCAGGATATGATAACTTCAGTCTTTAATTTATGAAAGTATACGCAGAGACGCCATCCAGGTACAACAGTTCTTTGCTGTTTGACCTTACCGAAAGGGATCCTAAAACGTAGTAAATACGCCCGTATCCAACGATCGCTTTACATGTACCTCACATTGGCATCTCCGTGACTGTTTACTTTTGGAGTATATAAAACAGAAGTGCATGTCCATGCTAAACTGTTTCATTTTTTAGGCTTTCATCACTAAGAGGCGATTTTGTTTCATTAAAAATAAAGAGATTTGAAAGATCAATATTTCTTTCTCATACTGCTGGAACTCTATGGGAGAAAAGAGAACGTCACTATTAGATGCGTTAGCTTGGCTAGGGCGTGTTTACTACGTTTCAGGAGTCCTTTCTGTTAAGTCAAACAGCAAAGATATTATTCAAAACTATAGTACCTGAATGGTGTATACTTTCATAAGTTAAAGATTCAAACTGTCACTTTCTAAAGACACCTTCTTCTGATCGATTGTATCGATCGCAATTTCGAGTTCAGCACCCAGACTACAGATACGCTCGCATGCACGTTGGTACACATACGCGCGCGGAAACACACCAACTCACAGCTAACGTGTCTAAATACTTAATGTCAAACACAGCACCAAAGCCATTGTGACGTAGTTAAGACGCGTACTTGCTTGACCCATATTTGGTGCGAACTCCCTCAGCATGTTCTTGACCCTGTCGAATGACCCATTGTTCGGGAGCGGTTCAATCCCGATCAAGTGACACATCAGCGGGTACAAATCAACGGATTCGAACGTTTCGCTCTGGAAACCCTCACGGAAAGCCGGTCCACGAGCGAAAAATATCGACCACATGTCCTTACACGTGCTAGGGTAGCCGTGACCGCCCTTACCTGCGTCATATCTCCGTCGAACAACCAACCATCCTGGCTCTGGTTGTACCCACAGGGGTGGTATGCGGCGGTTGTGTTGCCAGTGTAGAGCT
>JAOBRG010386325.1:0-10847 GCA_027574985.1 Umimayanthus nakama | reverse complement strand
TGCCTTATTACGGCGAGAACATTACTTAAGCTTATTGCCCTGGCGAATAGATCAACTTCCTTTCTGATACGGATCTTCCAACTAAAAAATATTTAGATAAATTACATACTAACATAGTCTCCTTGATAATGATCTCTTCAACCTAAATACAGGACAAATTAACGATAACCCTCAGAATTGTATTATTCGCTCTAAATATTATTCTCCACACTCCTTTAAGTTATTTAAAGACTCTCAATCTATAAAGGCAGACAGTACCTTTTCGATTTTGCATAACAATGTCCGAAGTCTAAGTAGAAATTTGGAAAAGTTTGAAATGCACTTCCTTGAGGAGCTAGATCTTTATTTTGATATAATAGGGACAAGTGAAACCAGTATTATGAAAGATAATCTTCCACTAAGTATAAGTTTAAATTTTCCCGGCTATTGTTTTCAATACGTTCCCACACCTCTGTCCGCTGGGGGCGTCGGGATGTATATAGGCGAAAACCTTAATTACCCCATAATAGAAAAAACATCTAATGAGAATTTCCAAGCCTTGTGGATAAAAATCCATTAAAATAAAGAAAATAATATTACATGTGCTGTCATTTACAGACAACACTTGTGTCCAAAGAATTTTTGGACTGTTTGGAAAAATCTTTGGAACTCTATTGCTCTAAGAACAAGCCAGTATATATTCTTGGAGATTTCAACATTGATTTACTTAAAATTGAGACCTTTAACTATAATAGTAATATATTATTAATAATAAATACAACCATTTGTATAGCGCTTATACGGTTAAGTGCTAAGCGCTTAACAATAATATTAGCCTAACCATAAATAGAATTAAAATGGTCAAACCTTACGTAAATGCATGCGCAAATTAAGGTCTTGTCCACACTAGTGCGGATCCAAAAGTATTCGGATCCGTTTATACCGAAACGCATAAGTTGATTCGCGTCCACACTAGCGTTTTCGTATCGTATCCGACCGTCCACACTAAAACGCATCGAATTCGCCATGTCACGCTGTGTAAACATTTCATGACATGTCTATTACTTTTGCGCATGCTTGAAAAGGCGCGACTGCAGTATTTTAGGTTTTCCTGTTCAATCACGTGGTACAGTTGACGTCATCGTTTTCATTTTTATTCGGATCCCACCGTCTACACTGATACGCTTGGCCGGATCAAAGTATGCGGATCCGTTCAGGTGCAAATTCAACGTCATTGATTTTTAAGAACAAACGATATCGATCCCTTTTAAGACTAGCCTACCACTGTAGAAATTTTTCGGTGCGTTGTGCACTTAGTTTATATACTACTAGGTTCTCTTTAAAAAATCTGGGTACTTTTTTAAGTGTTCAACGGCATAAAACACGAATGTTATTGTTACTCAGCTCTTTGGTCAACTATTAAAATGAGTTCTAAGCCTACACTGTGCGATCTACCTTTCGTTAGCAACACGTTTGAACAAAATATAGACTTAATTCATGATTTATTCTTTGCTTTAAAAAAGTATCCTAGTAAAATTTGCCTACAGCAAAACATGGCAAATGTTAAGCTCATCTTTAGTATTTGGGACGGCTTTTTAGATAAAGTTTATCATAGCTGTCCTTAAATCGCTAATTCGATGGCAGTGCAAAACGGGATCCAGTTGCAACCGAAGAGGCTAATCGGGAGACTATATAACCCATTGTCAAATTGTCTTCACGAGGTCTGATACCGATAGTGGCTGCATTGATTTGGTAAACAACTTAGGGTAGATAACACAGAAAGAAAAACATCAGGATGTAGAACAATGTGCGGAGAGAAGCTTTCCTATGTCTTGTCGTGAAAAATATACTTCGATTGATTATGAGAGTTCAAACTTCTTATTGACATAGAAGTCTTGTTCTTTTGCTGGCTCATCAAAACTTTAATACACGTTGCTAAGCAGTTCTTGCTTGTATCGGTAAAGAGTAAAAAAAAGAAAAATCTCTTACCATAGCAAAACACTGTGCAAATACACAGTACTCCCAAACCCATGAGAGCAGGCCTGAAAAAAGACTTCCTTTGTGTACCAGAAGCGTAATCCACGAGCCACAAAAGCGCCATAACTCTGATGACTCTCTTTGGTGTCACCAAGTTAATTTCCGAATAGCTAGGTATCTTTTTTTATAAACGGAAACACAAAGTTTGAAAAGTAAAATCCCTTGTCGATATATGCAAAAGAAATTACTCCCACCACGCAGTAGAAACCTTCGTTGTTTACCATTTAGTAAGAGTACTCAAGCGTGCAGCCAAACCGCCCATAAGTATATTAGTCACTGCTAAACATCCTTATAATTTGTTCGAGGGTGAGTGCAGAGCTTTGTTTTTCAAAATGATGTAAATAATCAACGTGTTGCTTATCCCTATTCAACCTGAAGGGGAAGAGCGGAAAGTGCCATCGCCGCTTTTAACTTTCGAAAACTTCAGTAATATTAAAGAAATACCAACCAAATTTGGCCACTTTTACTAAAATTTATTTGAGTAACGCGATTTAGTTAACGTTTTGCTCAGATCGCGATCCGCAATATAAAGTCGTATTGCGGCTCAGAAATGTCGTATTGCGGCTCAGATTACCCCGCGTGATTGGCTAGAATGTCTTTGATTGATAGGTTCAGGGTTGTAACTTGAAATGGTTTTCAAAGCCTGGGTAAACTGCACCCAGCCACAAATTTATCAAGACGGAAACCAATTGAGTTTTTGTTTATTACACACTGCTAAACGATAAGGTTGAGAAAAGATGAGAAACTATTCAACCTTTTGCACTTGTATTGTTTTCCTGCTGTTTGATTACACTCAGTTAAGTCGAACGGATAAAACAGTTTGAAAATCGGCTGCAAGTTCTGCCGGATTCCCAGCGACAAGGAATCCACGATTGATCAAACAACAAACACACGCTGATAGAAAATATATTCTTCGTATTGGCTTCGTCGCTTCGTGACTCCGCTAATACGGTATATATGTTCTCCCAACTAGCCGCAATGTAATGTGGTATTGACGGGTCAGAATCGCAATTAGTTAATAAAAGAAGACTCCGAAAAATTTCGCCCCAAAGGCTTAATATGTTGCCATGGCAAAACCGTTTTTGACGCCATGTTTACTCAAATTTTTAATTTTCTTAATATTTTCCTCCATTAATTCACAAAATGTTTGAAAAAAGTGCTAAATATTAGTCTCAAAGGCAAATCCACAAAACGTTTAACATGAATAGTTCAGTCAAAAACTGAACTATTCTAAACCACGTGCATTTTGTGCCGTTAAGATAAAAGAACAGTGGTCAATGGTTCTATATGCACTTAAAGTTTATGTATTGTGTAGCCAAGTATACTGTACTTTAACATTCTCATACATTTTTGAGTCTGGGCGTCCAGATTGCAGATGAAACTTCTGAGCAACTTAAAAATTGTGTTGAGCAAATAACTGAGGTTTTTGCGAAGTGATATTAAGCAGTTTATTAGCAATAAGAAGTTTACTAGAAATTTCATGGTCACGGGGCAGCTTCAAAACGTTCTGGTTGGTTTCCGTTTTATTCAATTACAAATATCTTTAAGGGTAAAAGTATTGGTATTGCTATCACGCAAGCACGCCAGTTTTGTATGTTCATCAAATCTTTACAACGCATCTGCTTTTGAGAAAATATTGGTTCTTTATTTCAAAAGAAAACCTTCAGTTTGAGAGACAAATTTTAAGACAATAAGCAGTGCAAACTGGTGTTTCGATTTTTTCAAAACAAACTGTGTCGGAGGGGTGAATGGATCATTGAAAGGAAGTTTATAATTTTAAAATAGCAGCTGAAAAACTGAATTAATCAACCCTAGAAAACTTGGAAAAAAAGTTACACGAACACTCGAGGGGGTGTGGTGGGGGGGTGGGGGGTGGTTTGGCCATAACCTAACCTGCTGGTAAGTACCATTTCCGGCTCACATTGTATTTAATCTAATTAATAACTCATTATCTATGTTAAATGACTGTTTAGCAATGCCAAAGCTTGGCAATTTCCGAGAGGTTACCAAAGCAAGTGTCTAGTCGATTATGGAAATTGTACTGTTTGGTAAACACTGCTGTATATTGAGATAACATTCCAGATGCACATGTGAAAATCAAATGTGACATCTGTTTTTTCTTTGAACAAACACTTACGCGCCATGTACCATCCACGCAACTAGTTACGGTGCAGTGCTCGTCGAATCGAAAAGACAAAAGTGTTTCATACTAAGAGGGGTTCTCCTGTAACAAGCAATTTGTATGACCAGAACAGAAGAGACAGAAAGCTGTGTTGTCCCTTAAAAAATGGATGATGAACAAAGTTTCCCAGTGGAAACTTGTGTTTTCCTCAAGCCAGCCTTAAAGCAAATGCCTCCGGTTTATGCCGTCAACATTATAACAAGCGTTTTTTTATTTTCTCGTTGCAATTACAGCCACTGTGAGCAACGCGTTGATAGTTTACGCGATTTGGAAAAACAAAGCTCTTCGCTCGCCCTCGAATACACTGTTAGGATGTCTAGCAGCGACAGACTTCCTTGTAGGGATTTTGTCATCTCCTTTGAACATTCTTTCCAAGTTCGGCGAGATGGTTAATAGCAAAGACTTCTACTGCGTGGCAGGAGTTATAAACCATTTACTTGGATACACGACAAGGATTTTGACTTTTCTTACTCTCGCTCTGATATCGGTGGAAAGATATCCAGCTATTCGACTTCACTTGAGGTACGCTACTACAATAACAATCAAAAAAACTTTAGAAGTTGAACTAATAATGTGGTTGATTATGTTTGCACTCGCCCCATTACGATTCTTGGACACGCATGAAGTTGTCACTAGGCCTGTTATCATAATTGGTACGGCATTGGGGACCGGCGTGATTGTCTTTAGCTACAGCAAAGTACTTTTGCACTTTCGTAGACACAGGCAAGAGATACTGAAAAACCACGTGTCAGTTTCCATGAACACACGAAACAAGGAAATTTGCATTACCAACCCGTTGAACAGTGAAAAAAGAAAGATCCTGGCAAGACAGAAAAAATACACTCTCACTATGATTTACACTCTGCTTTTTTTCTTTTTGTGCTATTTTCCCTTATTCGTGTACCAAGTTGCGGCCGCAATTGCCGTGAGAAGTGGAGAACGCAGTCAGTCATTGCGAATAACTTACCGCATTGCTTCTACACTTGCAGAGCTTAACAGTTCACTCAACCCCGTAATCTACTGCCTTTGAATAGCTGAGTTAAGGGAGGCTGTGCTGAAGATTGTTAGAAAAGCCACATAGAGGCTTTATGCATTTAATCATGTTGAAAAATGCTTTAAAAATATGCAACTTAACAAATAAAATGTAAATGTGACGGGTAAAACGGATAACCAGACACGTGAGTTTAAAAATTGTTTATCAATTACCCAATATAAATTCCCATGGTTTATGGACAGGAAAACAACAAGGGATTTAACAAATTGTCAATCTATTTTGTAATCTTTCATCCACGTCTCAACATTTGACTAAAGATTTTAAATACAATGAGGGACAAGCTGTTGCGGTCATATATTTAAGAAACAGTATCATTTCAAGTCGACAGTAAAAGCGGCGGGTAAATTATGAATAAATTTGTAGTTCACTGCATTACAGACTCAAATAGTTGAAACATCCAGATGAAGCGAATCCGTATCATGGATTGTGAAAGTAGGAAAGCGCATCTAATAGTAAGTGTAACAGTAAAGTGTTATAAGGTGTGTTTCTCATCTTATACTGCAGTAGCTTTCCAAAGACGACAACACTTTTAACCATCGGATGTCCAAGGGGGGGAGGGGGTTCAAATGGACCCCCCATAGGTTTTTCCAACCTAAAATTTGAAGCTTTCAAGCAATCAGAATGAAACTTTCAGTACCTGTAGTCTGATAATGAGCGTAGTTTTTTGACGTTAATTAGATGATGTCATCACTTATAAAATATGCGTAATTAATACGCAAATTAAAATTCGAAATAGAAAGCTGTGTTTTTGTTTTGGAAAATTGGTTCTTATTTTTTCTTTTAGACTCTTTTCTCATCTATATTCCCATTTAAGGCTGAAAATACACTTTTTCTACTGATTCCAGTAAAATTTGCTTCAGTTTTGCGTAATATATTTCTTTTGAAAAATCCAAGATGGCGGCAAAGACGGCGGACATGTTGTGAAACGACTGTTGCCATAGCTAGAGTTCTTAATTAGAACACAATTGTTGTAATGGAAAGTAATTAGCAAACCAAAAGCTTCTTCCATGCTAAAGCCTGATCTTTTAGGTGCAACCGTTTCGAAAATCTGTAGGGGGATCCAAATGAACCCCGCCCCACCCCCTCCCCTTGGACTAACTTGTTACAGTAAACAGCTTGGACTTCCGAGGGTTAAGTCTCTACTAGTCATTTAGACTACAGACTGCCTTAGTTTTGAATAGCTTTTTCATTTAAAGAACATTTTGATTCAAAGCTTCTTCAACATTTTCTTAGATACAATTTCATCGGCATTTGATCGAAGGTTTTAACAATAGCGAAAACCATGGATAAATTGGACGATGTCAAAGATTCAAATCAAAAACATACGCGGGTACTTGTCAATTTTTACATTTTACCAGTCAGGACTCAATAAATTCATGGTTCGTTGCAAGTTCTAGCGCTATTAGCATCTAGTAATTTATTTGTATTGGCGGTAATGGAACACCTCATTGGTTCTGTTTAAAAAAGTCGTTTCGACATAAATTTATGCAGTACAGCTTCGATCGACGGACATTCACAATATATGTAGGATACTTCTCTATTCATAAATAATAACAGAGGAAACTATATACTGGTTAATTTTAGAGGCCCTATCTACTGAATAAGCTTAAATAAACACAAAGTTGAATACAGGAAGCATTTAACGTGTGCCACCTCCACCACTTCTCGTTCTCCAGTTCGCATTCCTTTAAAGCCTAGTATCTCTGCAATACAAATCATTCATACATTTTGAATGGGCTAAAATTTTAAAGTTTATTGCTCGAAGTATTGATCAAGTGCTTTTAATCGAGTTTTTGGCTGTGTTGGCCTTCTGTAGAGAAATTTGAAGAAAATTTTTAAAAAACTGATTTGGGGAAAACAACCTCACTATGACATCATCACGACGTCATATTGGAATGTAACCTATTCAAATTAAAGTGGTAATAACTTCCTACTTAACCACCAAGTTTCATGACGTTAGCATCGATTTTTTCGGATTTGTAGAGTGGGGGGCTTTTTAAGCTCCTCCCCCGCCCCCACCCCCAAAACCCCAGACCCAGGAACTCCAAAAAAGCCCAGGCAGAATAGGGTTAACCTTGCTTGCCTTCGTGCTCACGAAAAACACTGGAGATGTGTATCAGTGAACTGCTTTAAACTCATGATTCAGTCCTTGTTGACAACAACGGAACTGATATGCAGCAAATCGTGGATCGTTTCTTCTCAGGAGTTGTTTTGTTTGGTCTAAACACCAACTTTTCTAAGACCGAGCTGCTCTACCAGCCTCCTCAAAAGTTCATATTACTGCCAGAGACGATTACCGTCCATAATGAACCACTGAAGACAACCGAGTCTTTCACTAACCTGGGCAGCACCGTTACAAACACCAACTCCGCAGATCTGGAAGTGGAAAGGAAGATCCAATCCGCCACGAAGGCCTTTGGTGCGCTGCAAAAGAGACTCTGGAGCTGTCATGACATCAGTACAGAAACCAAAATGAATACTTACTCAGTTGCAGTCATCTCTTGCCTGCTCTATTCCATCGAGTGCACCACTCTTTACCGCAGACATGTATCATGGAGCTGACAAGACTCCGGCTTCGCCACCTACGCTCCATCCTCAATATCAAGTGGCGAGACCATGTCCCAGACGTTGAGGTACTGCGCCGTGCTCACACCTTAAAAGGGAGCTTAAGCAGCTAGGACGGGAACGTCAACGAAATAGGCTGCTGCATTATTAACTTTCCGTTTTTCGTTTTCTTGTTTGTATAACTAGTGCGTTTCTTTTTCGTTTTGCCTAAAGGTGTGTGAACATGAAAAATCAGAAGCCTTGTATTTAAAGCAGCACGAAGATTGAAATGATTCGTACTCTAACGTTCACATTCTCTACAAAACTCGACAATCGATGTTTTCACCGTTCTGTTTTTAAGGACGACGGCAAAAAAGGGGCCAGTTGGTTGCATTCCCACGCGCAGTGATTGTATTCTGCAACTAAATCTATTGTTTTGTAACGTTTTCGTTGACGTTCTCGTCGTCGTTGTTTAAGCTTTCTAGTAACCAGGGCACAACTTTGTTGGGCAGGACATATACAAAGGATAGCTAACAACAGGTTGACAAAAACTGTGCACTACTCGGAACTACGCCAAGGTAAAATGAGCCATAGAGGACAAAATTTGTGGTCAAAGATGTGCTGAAGCGGCATATGAAGAAAACAGGCATCTAATATATGTGCCTTGGAGGAGGAGGCAGCCCAAAGATTCAGATGGCGAGGACTGTTGAGGAAGTCTACGTCAGCCGTAGAAAAGCAGTACACGTGCCAGCAAGAATATCAGCTTTCACATATCCGACGATAATCGGAGGTAACTTCAAGCAGTTTTCAATGCAACAACTGTCAGCGATACTCAGATCCAGAGCGGGTCCGATTGCCCACACGGGAGCCTCAACGGTTTAACGGCTCAACGGTTTTTATTTATTTACCATATATATAACAGGATTTACAACCTAGGGGGTTTGACTAGCAATTCTGCTCCCTTCTTATTTTACAATAATTCAAAAAGTGACAGTGCAGGAGCGATAATGTAAGGCAGAATAAATAAAGGAAGTTTTTATTTAAAGCTAATTTCTATAGTCGACATGATAAGATTTAAGTTATGTAAGTCTTACATAACTGAAATCTTAACAAATACCCATACTATTTTTGCGGCTTAGACGAATATTTCCAGAGAAATGAAGACAATTTTCAGCTATTGGCTTAGTCCTGAGGAAGTCTTTATTTTTTTTCCTAAACGCTGCACTAGACGTGCTAGCTTTATTTCGTTAGGGGTTTTATTCCAGTTCTTAACTGCGGCATACTTTGCACCAAACTGGCCATAATTGAGGTTAACACGCGGGAGGAAAAGGTTTTAGTTTGTTTTTTAACGTGTTTCTTAGTTATGAATTGTGTTAATGTCACGGAAACAGTTTAAAAAAACTTCCGGTAATTGGTAAGTGTTATGCTTATAGGCTATTATTTCAAAAATATTGATTATATCGAGCTTTTGAAATAAGGGTCTACTTGGATACCCGCGGTCTGGAAATGTAATTGCGCGTACTGCTCTTTTCTGTAGGAGATGGATGGGAAGGAGTTTCGATTTGTAGTTGCTGCCCAAGATGAGAGTGCCATGTGAAATATGTGAGTAGATAAAATTGTAATAAAGGTTTTTCAAAGTATCTAAATTTAGGTAATTTCGGACTTTGTATAATATTCCGATTGGCTTTGCAATTTTACGACTAACTGAATCGATATGGAAACTCCAAGTTAGATTCTCGTCTAACACCAAGCCAAGAAATTTGTGTTTGTAACTCTATCTATTTGTCTTCCTAATTTGAAGCAAAAATCCTTCTCGATTCTAGTAGTAGTAGTATTATTAGTAAGTCCTTGTTCGGAGCCAAAGAGGATTGATTTGGTTTTGGAGAGATTGACAGTAAGCTTGTTTGCTTGAAACCATTCCTTCAAACGAGCTTATTCTTTGCTCAAAAGCATTATTGATTTTTTAAGGGACTTATTACTAACAAGAAGGTTCATGTCATCAGCATAAAGCACTAAATGAATAAAATTTGTAACGATCGCGAATTGAGCATCATTGATATATATAAGAAATAGTATAGGGCCAAGAACAGAACTTTGCGGTACCCTGTATTGCAGTGGTAAAATGTTTGAGTTATCTCCGTTAACGCATACAAATTGTTTACGATTTTTTAAATAGCTATTGAACCAATCCTTTGTTTCGTTATTGATGTAATAATAAGAAAGTTTTTCCAAGAGTATGTCATGATTAACGGTGTCAAACGCCTTTGACAGATCTAGGAAGACATCTAAAGAGGTGCCCCCATCATCGATAGAATCGCTAATTCTGTTTACAAAGTCTAAAATCGCCAAAGTAGTATTTCTCTTTTTTCTAAAACCAAACTGGTAATCAAACAATAGATAATTTTGTTCTAAATGAGCAGATAGCATTTCACATATAGTTTTTTCCAAAATTTTGGATAATGTGGGAAGAAGTGAAAATGGTCTATAATTTGACGTTGTGCAAGATTGCCACTCTTGAACGGTGAAATTACTTTCGCTTTTTTCATTTCGTCGGGAACATGTTTGTGGCTAAAGTTGTGTTATAAAATATGTGTAAGTGGTTGATAAATAAAATCAGCAGCTTCTACTAAGTACGATACTGGCAGACCATTATGCCGTACTGCCTTAGCACAGTTGAGTCCATATAATTCATCTAGAACGTTAAACGGGGAAATCTGAGAAAGGATCAGTTGGTTAGAACACGTTTTTTTCATCCAGTCCTTGTACGATCTTTGAGTTTTTGCACTTTTTTACCCGATGTTGGCTAAAACGCCTGTTTAAGATAGGCCTCAGCTCGAATATAAGACAATCATCTTCGGCAACGAAGGACAATCATTATTTATTACTCGGGCCGAAGGCCGTGAGTTTTAGTTCCGGCTCTGCCTCTTATTTTTATTTTTATTCGTGTTGCGATGTTTTGCGCATGTGTGACCGCGAGATCAGTTTGAGCCTGGTGACTAAAGTAGACATATTATTATGGTATATCTATTGCACCATCAGATTTAATTTGGT